>JAJIBD010006818.1:0-99010 GCA_021461705.1 Cryptotis parvus | reverse complement strand
GGGCAGAGGCCAACTCCGAGTCCCCACTCTGCACGGGAGACACTGCCTGGCTCTGCCCAGGCTGGACCTGTGGGACTTTGACACCATCCATGTGGCAACTTCCAGGCCTTCAAACCCTTGTTGCCCATATTATATATACTACAAAAGAGAAATGAAGGGACAAGTTACCTGCTGTGAGTAACAAACTTTTCCCCTACCATTTTAACAGAGGAAACCTCCAGGACTTTGCTGAACCTACCACCCACCTCACCAACAACCAGCACCCCTGAACCGGATACCAGCACTGTACCCCAAGATGCTGCCACCATCCCCAACTCAGCCATGCAGGCCCCCACAGGTAAGAGCAGTTGACGGAACCAGCATAGTATGTACAAGGCCCCAGTATACAACTCTGATTTTTTAAAATCTTTTTAATTTTATGTATCTATGTATGTATTGTGTATGTATGTATGTATGTATGTATGTATTTTTTGCTTTTTGCATCACACCTAGCGATGCTCAGGGGGTCATTCTGGCTCTTCACTCAGAAAATACTCCTGGTGGTGCTTGGGGGAATCATATGGGATGCCAGGGAATTGAACCAGGATAGCCATGTGCAAGGGGAAACACCCTACTACCTGTGCTATCTCTTGGCTCCCATTCTCTTATTTTCAACTCACAGCTTTCCCCCTGCCCATTTATCAACCTAAAAAGAATCTTCAAATACATATATATTTTTTCATTTTGATATTTGTAATAGAGAAACCTTCTCTATTAAAAATAGAGAATTGAATTCCAGAGAAACCTGCATCCTGTTCAAACACTCAGAGAAGGTTGGGTAGATGTTCTGTGAACACTAGACTGGATTGTTGGGGGTTAGCTAGGGTGGGGATGTGGCCAGCACCAGGAGTCCGCAGGACTCCTGTACAGCACTTTCATTCGTTTATTTTTATGATTTTTTCCCAAAATTTTATTCTATTAAAGCATGGTGAATTGTAAAGGTTTTCATAGTTGGGTTTTTTGACATACAGTGATCCATCAGCAAACCCAGCACCAGGGTCAACTTCCTTCCACCAGTGTTCCCAGGTTCCCTCTCATACCCCACCCCCTGCCCCCAGTCCCAACCTGCCATCTTGACAGGCACCTTTTTAAATCTGGTTATTAAAGTTTGGGTTTTGGAGATTTCAGTGCTGCTGACTCTGTGGTTTGGATATCTGGCTCTGACATTCCTTAACACCACTGATGTACCTGAGTCCCCTTGACTCCTCCCCCGTTGCTTCTCATCTCTCTTTTCTCCTCCTCCCCTTCACTCTATTTCTTTCCTTCTCCCTGGACTCTGAGGCCAGCATGATCTAGGAATGCCCCTTTAAACCATTGCATTTCCACATGTAAATGATACCACCCTGTGTTTGTCCTTCTTCTGGCTTACTTCATTTAACGTGATATCTTAACGTGATATCTTCACTTAACGTTGATATCTTTAACGTGATATCTTCTTTTCATGTTGCAGCAAATTGCATGATTTCATCACTCTTTACAGCTGCGTAATATTCCATTGTACTTATTACACCACAACTTCATGATGCAATGATCTGTTGTTGGGCATCTAGGTTGATTTCCAAATTTTTGCAATGCCCTTTAAAAACTTATTTCTATTATATGTATGTGTGTTTGCTCAAGAAACAATAGACGTGCTTCTCTGTCTGCACAGGTCTTGTCCACTTATGCTGTGTCGAATAATGTTAGGTTACTATTAGCAAGCCACAGAGTTTGCAGGTAGACCTCCCAGCGGTGCTCAGTGGGCACTTGCAGCTGCACTGGACCTGGCTTGTGGTGCTGAACTTCCGGGCCCAGTGGCGCTAGAGACCAGCAGCGCCACCCCTGTGGTTTTCAGGGGTCCATTAGGGCCATGCCGTGCTGTGCTGTGGGGAGGGACAAGCAGTGCCGGGGATGCAGTTTAGGCCTTGCTCATGCAAGTGATATGCTCCAACCCTTTGAGCTGTCTTCCCAGCTCTAGATTGTTGAGTTTTTGATCATAAAGATATTGGCTCTGTAGTTATTGGCGTGTACATGTCTAGAAATACACTACACTCTGGGGCCGGAGCGATAGCCCAGCGGGTAGGACGTTGCCCTGCAGCTTGGCCTCTGCCGGCCTGGGTTCGATCCCTGGCATCCCATATGGTCCCCAAGCACTGCCAGGAGTAATTCCTGAGTGCAGAGACAGGAGAAGCCCCTGAGCATTGCCGGTGTGACCCAAAAAGCAAAAAAAAAAAAAGAAAAAAAGAAAAGAAATACTACACTCTGTATGATGGATTAAATAACTTGATTTTCCCATATTGAAACAGACATGCATACGTAGGATAAATCACTTAAATATATGTAACTCTTTTTACATTTTATTGGACATGACTTGCTGATACTGTGTTGGAGGTTTCTACAGCTGGGCATCGGTCTGTAACTTTCGTGTAATGCCTTTGGTTTTGGTAATGGGATGGTGTTGCTCTAAGAGAATGAATTAGGAAGTATTCTCTGTTTCTGTTTCCTAAAAGAAATCATAAAGAACCAGGAAAAGGCCCATAGATGTAGTGATAGGCTACTTGCCTCGAAAGTGTAAGGAACTGGGTTTGATCCCTAATAGCACAAATAAACAAAAAAGAATTGGTAAAGTGTACGTTTTAAGTACTTTTTTAGAACTCACCAATAAATGGTGTTTTTTCCATGGACGGTTGCTAATCACTGATTAAATTCATTTAATAGGTTTAAGACTTTCCAGGTCATCTTCTCTGTGAGTTTGGTAAGATTGTGTCTTTCACAGAATTGCCTGTTTAATCTAGATCATTAACTTTGTAGACGAGAATCATTCATCATTGTTTTTATATCTGTTTAATGACATAGATCTATAGTAATATCCCAACTCTCATTTCTGATATTAGTAATTTGTGTTCTCTTTTTATTTATCCAATTTAGAAGCATTTATTTTGCTTATCTTTTCTACAGTTTTTTATTTCACCTTTTGATTTTTTATACATTAACTTCCTGTTTCAATTTCATTGATTTCAACTCCTTTCAAAATTTTTTCTTATATTCCCCTCCCTTTTGCTGTGGGTATTGTCATTATGGTGATGTCTTGGGATCACACTTTTGTTGCGGTGCCAGGGCTTACTCCCAGACTTGGTTGTGGTGCTTACACACTTATTTGTGGAGCACTGTATCTCTCACTTGTAGTACACAGTCACAATGGACATTCCAGGAACAGCACTCAGTAACATGGGGTTATCAGGGATCACACTCAGTCTTGTGCGTGCAGTACGGATGATCTGCCACTGAAATGCATCCACAGCCCTTTGCTCTCATTTTTATTCTCCTCTTCTCTCATTGTATGCTTTGGATTTAATTTGCTCTTTTTTCCTTTTCCTAAGATAGAAGCTTAGCTATGGCCATACCACCCTGAACACGCCTGATCTTGTCTAACCTTGGAAGCTAAGCAGAGTCGGGCCTGATTAGTACTTGGATGGAAGATAGAAGCTTAGATTGTTTTAGGCTTTTTTTTTCTAATATAACCATTCAGTGAAATAGTTTGAAATGGTATGGTGTCACCCTGCCAAACCCCTCTTTTGACATCAATGATCACTTCCGTGTAGAATGGTGAGATCCTGGTGGCAAATCCGTAATACAGCTCACAAAGGATCTGGATGTATTGGGTTTGAATGCCCTGTTTGGCTAGAGCGTCGATGACCGCTTCAGTCTCCACAGAATCAAAGGCTTTCTTTAAATCAATGAATGTTAGACAGTGGCATCTTGGACGCCCTACAAACCTCAATGAGCTTGGTTACCATGTGGATATGGTTGATTGTGCTGAATCCTTTCGGGAAGCCAGCTTGCTCGCATGGTTGTCCTTCATCTAATGTTCTGCCAATCCTATTTAGGATTACTCGAGTGAACAGCTTGTAGATGACGGACAACAGGCAAATAGGGCGATAGTTGCAAATGTTGTAACTGTCTCCCTTCTTGAACAGTAGAACTGTCCTGCTGGTTTTCCATTGGGAGGGCACCTTGCATTTGGACAGGTAGCTTGTGAAGAGCTGAGTCAGTGTATTGATGAGTACTGATGGCAGATTCTTCAGGTGTTCGGGTCTGACTTTATCTGGGCCGGGTGCTGTTGGCTTCTTTACCGACAAAATGACATGTTGGATTTCATAAGGGAGAACATTGGGAGCAGACATATCCATCCTGAAGAATTTGGTATGTGGGCAGGTGGACGTGGCTATCAAAGAGATCTGAGTAGAAGTCATGGATAATCTTCTCCATTGCCTTTCTGGAAGATGTGATAGATCCATCAGGGCGTCGGAGGGCAGTCATCTTGGTCTTATAGTTGGCGAAGGACAGGCAGGCATTGCAAATGCTTTTCCCGGCTTCTGCTGAATCGGGCCAGTATTTCTGCTCTTCTCTCTTTGAGGTCTTCCTTTATCGCTTCTCTGCACTGCTTTGCAAGCTTGGACGTTAGCATTTGGTCGCCTGAGGCTCGTGCCTTGCCACGTTGGTGAATGAGCTCAAGAGTTTGTGAAGACAGGCGTCTGTTTGTGTCTTTCTCTCTCAGCATTCTTCGCACAATCATGGAGGTGCTGAACCAGTCGGTTGTATTCTTCATCCATGTCGTCAATGATGGTGTCTTCCCATGTTGCCGCAATAGTGCCAAAAGAGTTCCCAGTTGGTGGTCCTTCTGGGAGTTCTCTTCTTAAACTTTGCAGCCTTTTCTCCCCATTGCGTGAAATAGAATTTTGTATGAAGGAGACAATGGTCCGATCCTATTTGGAATTTTGGGATGACAGTGACATTGGTCAGGGCAAAACCGTCAATTGAATATGATGTGGTCGGTTTCATTGTGGAACCGTCCACCAGGAAATCCCCATGACCAACGTTTCGATTCAGCCTTCTGGAACTGTGAGTTCCCATGAATGGTCTTGGTGGACATGATGAACTCAGATAGTCTCTCACCCTGTTCGTTCCATTCTAGGCCATGGGTCCCGATGTGGAGTTCTTCGGCCAATCTTCTCGGTCCTATCTTGGCATTAAAATCACAGACTATGATCTTGTAGAAGGTGTGATCTTTTTTTTAATAGAACTCCTCCATTTCCATGTAGAATTTCTCAATTTCTTCTTCCTTGTATGTGGATGTTGGTGCATAGACAACGAAGATAGAAATTGCTGGCAGTGGGCCACATCTCTTCAAGTATAATCATCCTATCCAGTTGGTTAGGCATTCAAATGAATCAATGTTCACAGCCATGTTCATGTTGACAAGGACACCAACACCACCAACGCCTCTTTCATTGCATGTTCCAAGGAACAGTTCTTCTCTGGTGTCAAAAACGGCGTGATGCGATTGATGCCTCCCTTATCTCAGTCAGACCAATGACATCATATTTGATCTTTTGCACTTGCACCATCAGGTCCTCGATATATACTTCCAATGCCAGCATACGTGCATTGGAAAGTACAGACAGTCATTTTAGTCCTTCTTCGTTTTGGCAGCCTAGGTTGGCCCTGAAATTTCATCAGGCATTCCTTGTTCAGTCCTTCTTAGTGCTGCCGTATTAAGGGCTCTTTCAGGGTCAGGAAAATAAACATTGTTACTACTGTTTTTGGTATATTGAATACACATCGGACAGCTTGCCAGGCTCTGCCTTGAGGGCGGTATACTCTCAGTAGCTTGCCAGGCTCTCTGAGAAAGCCCCAAGCACTGCCAGGAGTAATTCCTGAGTGAAAAAGCCAGAAGTAACCCCTGAGTGTCGCCAGGTGTGAACCTCCCAAAAAATAGCAAAAAAAAATAAAAATTAAGTGGTGAAATATCAATTCACTATAAAAACCCTCAACAAAAATGGGAATCAAAGGAGCTCATCTCAATTTGTATAGGCTGTATACAAACAGAGCCTTAATGGGTTCACACATCCTTAATGGGCAAACTCAAAACCTTTCTCTGAGACTCAAAAATATCCACTTTCACTGCTACTGTTCAACATAGTACTGGAAGTTCTTTTTGGGGGGGGTCACACCCAGCGTTGCTCAGGAATTACTCCTCACTGTTTGCTCAGGAATTACTCCTAGCGGTGCTTGGGGGACCATATGGGATACCAGGGATCAAACCCAGGTCAGCTGTGTGCAAGGCAAATACCCTACCCGCTGTGCTATCACTCCAGCCCTTAACGTAATACTGGAAGTTCTTACTACAGCAATCAGATAGGAAAGAGAAATGAAAAAGGAATTTAGACAGTCACAGAAGAACTTAACCTATCAGAATTTGCATACAATATGATACTGTACCTATAAAAGTCTTGAATACTCCACTAAAAAAAACTTCTAAACATGAGTTTATACAGTTAAGTGGCAGACTTCAAAATAAATGCACAGAAATATGTTGCATTCTTAAATTTTTTTTCTTTTTTCTTTTTTAAATTTTATTTTATTTTATTATTTCCCCCAAATATTATTACACCATTTTTAGACATACAATTGAAAGATGCTCATGTAGAGTTTTGGTTCCACAGTGTTCCAACACCCATCCCTCCACCCAAACCCATCTCCCATCACCAATGTCCCCACCTCCCTCCCCCCCCTCCCACACCTCAACTACTTGGCGGGTTCTGTATATCATTTCTCTCCTCTCTATCTCTCCTTCCCACCAAACTTCCCTGCACATTGTGGAATGCAGTGCATTAAAAGACATCACTGTTTCCACTATTTTAATGAACCGACCTGGGCTCGAACTGGTTTTGCTCTGTCAATCTGGTCGTGAGGCAGTTTCCCAGCGTCTGGACAGCGAAAATGGTGGCTAGTGTGATGGGCGAGTCTCATCTGGCTGCTTCCGGGACCCCCCAGAGGTGATGGGCCCACTCCCAAAACCCATCTGCCCTCCCGGGAGGTCATAGTCAGCTGGGCCCAGGGCAAGCCGAAGTTCCAGCCTCCCCCAGCCGCTTGTGAGGCTCTTCATGCTATGGCTGGTGGCCCCAGGGCAGCTCCTGGGCGGGGCCACCAGGCTCGACAAAATGGAGGGGGAATGGCCGACCCCTGACTCCATCTGACGAATTCCCAGTGAATCCCGCTTCTGGGAGCCGCCTGCCTGGGCTCGAACTGGTTTTGCTCTGTTAATCTGATTGTGAAGCAGTTTCCCAGCGTCCGGACAGTGAAAATGGTGGCTAGTGTGATGGGCGAGTCTCATCCAGCTGCTTCGGGACCCCCAGAGGTGATGGGCCCACTCCCAAAACCCATCTGCCCTCCCGGGAAGTATCAATGTAGAAAAGAAAATTTTCAGATTGCCAACTGAAATAATCTAGGAATCAATTTAATAAAGGAGGTGAAAGATCTGGTCAGTGAAAATTAAAAATCACTTCTGAAAGAAGACACAATAAATGGAAACATATTCCTTGTTCATGGATTTGATAAATTAACACTGATAAAATGACCACTCTACACAAATTTATTTACAGATACTACTCAATACCTATAAAAATTCCCAGGTATTTTTCTAGGACATAAAACAAATACTTTTAAAATTCTTATAGAATCATAAAACTTCCAGAACTAGAGCCAATCAATCTTGAGACAAAAGATGGAATCCAGTGCTTTCCAAGACAGACTTCATATTACAGATCTATGATTCAATCCCCAGATCAAAACTGCATAGCAATCAGTGATTTAGCCTGGCCAGCTGACTGCATGCTTTGCTAGCTTGCTGGCCTGGGTTCAGTCCCCTGAGCACCAAGATGTGTAGTAACCTCTGAGCATGTCCAAGGTGTAGCCCAAAATTTCAAAACAAAGCCAAGTGGTACTAGAACAAAGACATATTCTCAGATCAGTGAAATACAATGAAACCCCAGAGATAAGCCTCCCGATGTATAGGCCGCTGAGCTATTTACAACCAAGAGGCCAGGTGCATTAAGTGGAGCAGAAGTTTGCCCCCCTCACACCCTTGGACTTCAAATACTGCTAGGAAAACTGGATAGCCACATACAAAAAGGAAGAAAGGAAAAAAGAAATTAGACACCCCTCTTAACAAAGTATACTAAGATTATATCAAAGTGGATTAAAGATATGCCTCTATTGGATTAAAAACCTGTCTCCACAAAATACCTTGAGGAAAATGATCTTGACCTCAGAGGACTTCAGGAATGTTTGCTGATAGGACCCAATGGCAGAAAAACAAAAGCAGAAATAGACAAATGGAACTGCATCAAACTCAAACTCTTCTGTACTGTGAAAGAAGTGGGCCCCAAAATGAAAAAAAACCCAGTAATTGGAAAACAATATTCACACATCATATATATCAAAGGACTAATATCTCAAATTTGAAAGCATTCTCAGAGTTCAACAACAACAAAAAAGTAACCCCATTAAAAAATGGAGAGAATGAAGAGAAAGCTGGCAAGACAGTTTCTCAAAGATTCTTAAAGATAGCCATGTGTTTTGTTATTATTTATTTACTCCTGGAGGAAAGGGATTCAGATAAAAATCAGCCCAAAGAAGCACCATGGTTGGGATGGGGACAGGGCATGGTGGGTGGGAGGGGTGGAGTTGAGGAAATAACAAACACAGCAAAGCCCGTTGGCTTTTCTACATGGGACAGTAACTTTTCTGACATTGTTGTGATCGTATACATGGAACTTCACCACCAGGAAAGTTCTCTCAGGTTCAAGGTACAGATTTTGGGGTACATTTTCAAGGACTCAGGAGCCACTCCTGGCTATCCTGGGTCAGTGGTGCTGGCCTGATGACTCTGCTTAGGCCCAGAAGTGCTGGGGGCCACCCTGTTGACCATGTCCAGGACTGTCCTGATGTGCAGATTTTTGTTGGCATTCCATCCATTGGCATGATTAACATTTGCATATGTGTTGGTCTCTTGTTCTCTTTGTTAGCATGAAAGTGGATTGTTTTTTTCTTGACCTTGTGGGTTCTTGAGAATTATATGAAGCTTTGCATACAAAACTAAGAAAGATTTGCATACAAAACTAAGAACTTTTCGAGGTCCAGAAAGATAGCATTTTCCTTGCATGCAACTGACCCAGGGTCAATCCCCAGCATTCCAGTTTGTCCCCTGAGCACCACCAGGAGTGATTCCTGAATACAGAGCCAGGAGTTACCTCCTGAACATCTCTGGGTCTGGCCCAAAACCAAAAACAAACAAAACTCAAAAGCTTAAGAAGTTTAGGAGGACCAGCGTGATAGTACAATAGATAGAGCATTTGCCTTACACTCAGCTGGCCCAGTTTTGATCTCCAGTATCCCAAAGCAGCACTAGGAGTGATTCCTGAGTGCAGAGCCAAGAGGAAGCCCTGAGCACCACCTAGTGTGGAAAAAAGAATAATTACCCATTATGCCATTACTCATCCTCAATGCCCGATCCAGTGTGTGATGTCCTAAGGCTTGTCCCCCGCCATGTCCTCACTTCTAGTGTATGATGGCTTGATCTGGTCCCTAAACTGGTCTCTATTTCATACACACTTTCCTGGTCTGAAATCTTGTTTGGGGGGCTCTCTAGGACTTGTACCCCAGAGGCTCCCTGATGTTTCAACTTTCCGTAGTCTCTGGCCATGGCCACATGTTGTGAGTGAGATCCTTGGGTGTCCACGCCTGGCCCCTTTCCAGGTATAAGAGCCCTGCCTGATTCTGCTCTCTCTGAGATAGCTGAGTGGGATTGAGGGGCTTGGCGTGGGGTGGAGGGGCGGGGGGCAGAAGAGGAGATAGCCATATATTTTGAGGCATATGCAAAAAGTTTCATCATTACTGATGATCAGGGATATGAAAACAATGATATAAGGTCACTTCACACCAGTGAGAGTGGTCTATACCAAGAGTCCAGAATCAAGGGCCGGCAGGAATGTGGCTAGAATGGAATTCTCTTTGATTGCCGCTGGGACTGTTGCTTGGTTTAGTCTCTTTGGAAAAATTTTGGTGACTTCTCCAAAACTTAAGACTATAGCTTCTGGGGCCAGAGCAATAGCCTAGAGGGGAGGGTGTTTGTCTTGCAGGCGACCGACATCCCATATGGTCCCCCGAGCACCGCCAGGGAGTAATTCCCTGAGCGAAGAGCCAGGAGTAATCCCTGAGCATCGCTGGTTGTGACCCCCCCAAAAAATTAAAAAGCTTCCCCTGCAAATCCACCTCTTGAGCATCTACCCCAAGAACAGAGAAAGATTCATCTTAAAGGACATGTGCACACCTGCTTTCATCACAACATTATTTACAATAGCCAAGATATGGAAACTACCCAGATGAGTGCAGAAAGGAATTGTGGTTTGTGTGCACAATGGAATACTGCTGAGCTGTGAGAAAAGATGAAATCATGCAGCTTAATGCAACTTAGTGGAAGTGAAGGATAACATGTTAAGTGAAGGAGTCAGAAATAAAAAAGACAAGCACCAGATGGATCTCCCTCGTATGTGAAGAATAAAGAAACAGCGTAAGGAATTGGGGAGTCGCCAGGAGAAAAATACCTAGAGATTTTCTCAACAGAAGAACTGTTATCTGAGGATCCTAAAGTGGGCGGTCAACGGTTAGAAACTTGCCACAGTCGTATTAGGATAGAGGGCAGTTAGGATAGAGAAGCGGCCAGTATGACTATAATGGCTGGAAATGATCACTCTGGACAAGAAATGAGTGTTGGGCGGGGCGATAGCCCAGCGGGTAGGGTGTTTGCCTTGCACGTGGCAGGCCCATGCCGGCATGGGTTCGATCCCTGGCATCCCTTATGGTCCCCTGAGCACCGCCAGGAGTGATTCCTGAGTGCAGAGCCAGGAGTAACCCCTGAGCATTGCCGGGTGTGACCCAAAAAAAGGAAAAAAAAAAAAGAAATGAGTGTTGAAAATAGGTAAAGGTATATACATGATAACCTTTCAGTAATATGTATTACAAACCATAATGTAATATTGTGCCCCACGCACCATGAGGAGAGGGAGGGAAGGAGAGAGAGAGAGAGAGAGAGAGAGAGAGAGAGAGAGAGAGGAAGCAGGGTGGGGGTGATCAGGTAACTGGGAACATGGGTGGTGGGAAATGTATGCCTGGTAAAAGGAAGGGTACTGGAACATTATATGACTGAAACCCAATCATGAACAACTTTGTAACTGTAGCTCACTGTAATTCAATAAAAATAAATAAAACCAATATTCTAAAAACCTTAAAAATAAATACAGCAGCAGCGGTGCTGGGCCTTGGGATAATGACCGAGAGAGCTCAGCTCTCTGGCAGTGGGCACGGTGCAGCAGCACTTCAGGTATTAAATAATAATATTAACAGCTCATAACTTTTTTTAATTTGTGGGGTTTTGGGACCACACCCAATAGTGCTCAGGAGTTATTCCAGGTTCTGCACTTAGGAATAACTCCTGACAGACTCAGGGGAGTGTGTGGGGTGACGGGGATCAAACCCAGGTCAACCGTATGCAAGGCAAACTCTTTACCTGCTGTACTATTGCTCTGCCCCACCCCCAAATTAAAAAATAATTAAAGGTGTTAAGAGGCTGGAGAGATAGCACAGGCATTAAGTACTTACCTGAACACAGCTAATCCCAGTTTGATTCCTGACACTGCAGACTGTCCCCAGGTACCTCCAGGAATGATCCCTGAGCCTAGACCCAGGAGAAAGTATCTGGTCTCCTCTAGATAATGGCCAAAAAAAAGGCAGGGGGTGGGGAGTTCAATCTCCAGTGCCAACCTTATATGTTGGGTGTGATCCTAGCAACCATATTGTTTGTCCTTAGCTATCTGTGACTCCTGAACAAACCACAAGTGAGTTTTGGCCACACCATAGCCTGGTCTTTGTGAGTATCACAATCAAAGGGTACCACCTGCAGTTAGCACATGTGAACACCAAAACTGCTCTAAGCAAGTGCTACCATATGTATCTGAGCACCTCGCTAAGAAATATAAGCCTGACCCCGCCTCATGAACACCATGGACAAGTGTATGAACACCCCAGCCTGATGCACAATCCCCCAGGACTAAAACTGCACAGGTACCACCACTAAGGGTGGGTGCACAGCTCATGGTCATCACATCAACAGAGGGAAGGAAGGGGAGAAAGAAGGAGGTATATCATCCAGTACAGGAATTTTACTCCTGTGTATCTAGAAAACACAAAAACATTCATTTAAGAGGACATTTGCACACCCACACATATTGCAGTGCTGTTTACAATAATCCAAATCTGGGAACAACTCAGCGCCCAATGACAGTTGTGTGGATTAAGAAGATGTATACAAAACAATGTAATAGAAAGGATAAAACCTTGCCTTTTGCAACAATATAGATGAAATGGGAGGGTATAATGCTGAGCAAAATAAGTCAGGAGGAGAAAGATAAATACTAGATGAGTTCACATATAAATGAAGAAACAAAGCAAGAAAACAGACAAAGCTAAAGGAAAACAAACCCTTGAACTAGCAAGGCAGAACTGAGATCACCAGGGGCCGGAGCGATAGCCCAGCGGGTAGGGCGTTTGCCTTGCACGCGGCCGGCCGGTGTCGGCCCGGGTTCGATTCCCGGCATCCCATATGGTCCCCTGAGCACCGCCAGGAGTGATTCCTGAGTGCAGAGCCAGGAGTAACCCCTGAGCATTGCCGGGTGTGACCCAAAAAGCAAAAAAAAAAAAAAAAAAGATAAGAACTGAGATCACCAAGAAGGGGAGAGGATTGAGGGATGAAAAAGAAGAGTGGGGTCCCAGGGTAGGGTAAGGTCAGCGGGGGGTCCCAGGGCCAGAGAGATAGTACAGTGGGTAGGGGTAAGACACTTGACTTGCACGAGCTGATCAGGATTCCATCCCTAGCACCTCTTATGGTCCCCAGAGCTCCACTAGGAACACAGAGCCAGGAGTGTGTAACCCTGAACACAGCTAGGTATGGCCAAAAAGAAAACAATAAAGAGGGAGAGATGAAAGAAGGAAGGAGGAAGGAAGAGGAAGAAGGAAAGAAATGAGGGAGGGGAGGGGGAAGAAAAGAAGGAAGGGTGGGAAGGAGAGAAGAGAGATAAAGGGAAGGAGGGAGAAAAGGAAGAAAGGGAAGAAGAACAGATCCAAATGTGTGGTGAAGGGCTGTTGGTTCCAAGGTGGAAGATGTGGTTGGTAACATTTTGAAGAGGTATGAAATTGCAACCCCTAATACCAAATTGTAAATCAGTGGTACCTCAATGTTAGACTTGATCACTTGAATCCCATTATTCATCAATTTGCTCGAGCAGGTGCCGTAACATTTCCATTGGACCCAACGTGCCAATGTAGCCCAATGGCATCTGGTTGATTCAGGAATATGAATAACCGTCCTCAGTGTCTTTACAAGAAGTCAGACCATCTTGTAGGTGGGCGGCACGGATCTTTTGACATCCCGGGATCCAGTCGGTAACAGCTCAGTCCAGCGGTTGTCTCCAAATCGCATTACAGTCCAGCCCATCTGATTTCTGCAACGAGACAGCATCTCGTTTTAATGTTAGTCTTACCCATTTGTAATAAGCTTCACAATGAACCTAAAAAACCAGTTTGTGTAGTTCTGGGCAACGGCAGTTGGGTCTGTTGTGTGCATCTTCAGCTACGGTGACTTGAGGAGAACTGAGGATTCACATTCACGGTGACCGATAGTCCTGCTGCTGTTCTCTCAAACAGGGTGACTTTGTCACCTCATACTTGGTAATTGGATTCCAAGAGTGAGTGTCCCAACAGACATGGAGACTGCCAGTTCCTTCAGCTAACACCGTTATTTCCACTGTCTGTATTTGTCAAGAGTGATAGAGTGAGTGGAGGAACAGCAAGGAAATTTTTTTTAATTTTTTATTATACCACTGTGAGATACACAGTTACAAAGATGTTCATGTTTGGGTTTCAGTCATACCGTGTTCCAGCACCCATCCCTCCACCCAGCGCATTTCTCACCACCAATGCCCCCTGATTCCCTCCTCTCCCCCCCCAGCCTGCCTCTATGGCAGGCACTTCCCCTCTCTCTCTCTCTCTCTCTCTCTCTCTCTCTCTCTCTCTCTCTCTCTCTCTCTCTCTCTCTCTTACTCTCTTCCTTCTCTCTTACACATTGTGGATTGCAATACCTACATTTAGAGGTTATCATGTATATCCCTTTGCCTATATTCAATGCTCAGTTCTAGGTTGGTATTAGCATTTCCAATAATTGTCAACACATTGTTTCCTTCTCTGTCTTACCTAACCTCTGACTCCCACACACTTGCGGTAGATTCCACCTATTGACAAGAGCTCCTGATCCATGTTTTGCCTGTCCTTGAATATATTGGTATCATACTGTTTTTTATATCACTTGATCACTTGACATTCCGTTATTCATCAATTTGCTCGAGCGGGCACAGTAACATTTCCATTTGACCCTATCACGTGCCAGTGTAGCCCAATGGCATCTGGTTGCTTCAGGAATACAAAGAGCCTCAAACCGTTTGTTCATGGTCTTGACGAAGAAGTCTGACCATCTTGTAGGTGGGCGGCCACGTGATCTTTTGACATCCCCTGGGATCCAGTCGGTAACGGCTCTAGTTCAGCAGTTGTCTCCAAATCGCATTACATGTCCAGCCCATCTGATTTTCGATGCCTTGGCAAACAAGACAGTGTCACTGACTGTCCTTTTTTAATATCCTGCAAATAAATGCAGTCATTCTATATCTGTCCTTTTCTCTCTGACTAATTTCACTCAGTATGATCCTCTCCATGTCCATCCATTTATAGGTAAGTTTCATAACTTCATTTTTCCCGATAGCTGCATAGTATTCCATTGTGTAGATGTACCAAAGTTTCAAGGAACAGCAAGGAATTTGGGGACCATATTCTAAATCTCCCACAGTCTTTCACAGATTTTATCTTTACATCCATTAGTTCCTGTAGAAATCCATCTGGAAACATCTTTGAATCATGACCAAACTGATTGTATTTCTTCCTAATTTCACATATAATTTACAAGTTCCCAGTGTACAGTTCGGTGAATTTCAGTCTGTGTGAGCACCCTTGAGTGCACGCCAGCGTTGAGACCTCCTACCACACTGGTTACCTCCTACCTCACACTCAGCCTGCTCTCTCATCATCATGCTGGTTTCTATCACTCTCAGTTATATTTTCCTGTCCCTGATCTTAATATAAATAGAATAAAGCTACCTCTTTGTCTCTGGTCTCAAAATAACGTTTTCGGAGGCATCCAAGCAATAGTTTACTCTTTTTACTGCCAAGTAGTCGTCCAGCAAGCAACTCTCCCACCATTTGTGTGTTTCATGTCTTATTGATGGACATCTGGGCTTGGTTCTCCTTTGAGACTATTTTTGACTTGAATCACTATGAACAGGCCTGTAAGTGTTTTCTCAGACATAAGTTTTCATTTATTTTCACAACTCCTCTTATCTCGAAGATTTTTCTTTCTTTATTTTTTTGTTTCCAATAAAGTATGTTATTGATCACTTGATCACTTGAATCCCGTTATTCATCGATTTGCTCGAGCGGGTGCCAGTAACATTTCCATTGGACCCTATCACGCACCAATGTAGCCCAATGGCATCTAAAGTAAGCCTCTAAAGACAGACCTCAAAGTATGTTATTATGACATGGAAATCCTTACAATCTCCTAGCTGATTTCAACCAGTCTTTTAATTGACTCTGTCTTCACACTCATCTCCAGAGACACCTGCCTCTATCTTCTTGGGCCTTTTCTGAATTAGCAGATGCTTTCTTGAGTCTACTAAGTATATTGCTACTTGGCCAATCTGCTTTACAGTTTCTAAAATTTTACGCTGTCTCCTTTCTTGCTATTTGGCTTGTCTTAGAGGGGTTTCAGAGAGAACAGAGCTAAAGGTATGTTTCAGTTCATCTTATTTACCCTCCCCTTTTCTTTTTTTTCTTTTCCCCATCACTTCCTTACCCTACCTCCACCTTCCTAATTTTTATTCCCTTACTTCTTTCTTTCTTCCCCTTAGATTGAGAAGGATAAAAGTAGACGAGTCCTCAGAGTTCCTGGCTAACTAGCCCCTTATTTTCCAGATGATAGGATGGAGGTCAGCAGTCTGTCCACAGCCCACAGAGAGACAACTTTTTGCCTTATCCCTTTAAAGCTAAAGGTACTCCCCCCACCCCCCTTGCCCTTCCTACTAGTAAGCCATGACAGTGTGAGAAAGAAGAGTTCCCCCACAAACCCCACTCAAGCCTGAAGACATATTAAACGAGAGAAAGGCAAAAGCCAGAGAGAGGGGGTTGGGGCGAGGCCATGGTCTTGCCTGTGACCAAACCCCCTACCCCCATTGGATCCACATGGTCCTCCAGCACAGAGCCAGGAGTAGTCCCTTACACCACTAAGTGTCGCCTACACCAGCGGCCTCTCCAGGGACCAAGGAAGCCGCTGTTGAGGAATGGCCCTGTTCAGTCCTCAGCCTCCCTGCCACAGTATAGGCGGGGCTCGTGGTCAGGAGATGGCCCAACTGTCCTGACCAGAGAAACAGGTTATGTTATTAAAACATGAATGAGAGATAAATAAGAGTTCTTTATTTCCCCCCTATCTTTACTACTTTCTTTGGACTTTTGTATTCATGTAGAGATCACAAAGGGGCTCTAAGGCCTAGAGTAGGAAGTAGGCAAGTGGCCAGTGCTCTCTCTCTCTGTCTCTCTCTCTCTCTCACACACACACATACACACACACAGACATTAACACATTCTTGCTAATGTTGCCATGACCCCACAGCTCCTTCTACATAAGAGATACTGAGGATGGCTGAGGCAGCCAGAAGGAAAGTACAGACGCCTGCGAAGTCATTCCAGTGTGCTTTTGAGTGAGGCGCACAGAGGATAAGTTGTGTGCTGAGGCTATGGGTCTGGACTATGCCCCCAACCGGCTGTGTTCCCAGAGCCTTTAGCCGTGCAGCTGGTGCGACTGACAGCAGCTGGGCGCAGCTGTAATGCACCACCAGCATGGTGGCCGGAAGTCCTGGGGCAGGGAAGGTGGCCGAGGACGTCTGTTCTCCAGGACGTGCAGTCAGCTTCTTTGTCTCTTTTTCTCCTGCAGTTTGTATTTACTTGAACAAGAATGGCAGCACCGGCCCTCACTTAGATAAGAAGAAGGTCCAGCAGCTCCCTGACCACTTTGGGCCTGCCCGAGCCTCTGTGGTGTTGCAGCAGGCTGTCCAGGCTTGCATCGACTGTGCTTATCACCAGAAAACCGTCTTCGGCTTCCTCAAACAGGGCCATGGGGGTGAGGTGATCTCAGGTAAGCACCTTGGACTCGGACACTCTCCTGGCCAGAGGGCAAACCTCACCCAGCGCGTTTCTGGCAGCTCACCTGGGTCCAACTTCAAACCTGGGAGGGCTCTGGAGAAATGTGAGTACTCTCCCCCTCAGAGAAGCTTCCTGCTCATCTCCAGAGCCCCTCAGGGATTGCGCATCCGGCTGCTGAGCAGAAAACACCTTTGCCAAATGAGAACTGAGCCTGTTAGCTGACTCCTGTCCTGATTTTCTTTTCTTTTTTTTTTTTTTTTTTTTGCTTTTTGGGTCACACCCGGCAATGTTCAGGAGTTACTCCTAGCTCTGCACTCAGGAATTACTCCTGGCGGTGCTTGGGGACCATTTGGGATGCTGTGGGTCAAACCCAGGTTGGCCGCATGCAAGGCAAATGCCCTACCTGTGCTGTCCCTCCGGCCCCCCGTGACTTTCTTTTTAGTTTCTCCCATGTGGAAGAATGCGAGTGTAGAGACTAGAGCAATAACACAGCGGGGAAGGTGTTTGCCTTGCATGTGTCTCAGCCAGGTTCGATCCCGGCATCCCATATGGTCCCGGGAACACTGCCAGGAGTAATTCCTGAGTGCAAAGCCAGGAGTAATCCCTGAGCATCACCAGGTGTGACCCAAAAAGGGAAAAAAATATGAGTGTGTTGCTGAAAGCATTTTTAGAAGAAAAAACCCAGAGTGGGCTGTGTGGAGGGGTCAGGAGTTTCTCCAGTTGGCGTCTGCCTCCCGCTGCCTTCAGGGGAGCACAGGCCTCGCTCTCGTTTTTGCTTCTCTCCTTCCCTTAGCCTGAATCCCAGGGCAAGGTGCAAAGAGTCGTTTTTTATTCTTTTCTTTCCTGCTTGACTCAACTGCACATGTCCCCCATTTGATTTTACAAAGACAATTCACTGGTTCTGCCTTACCCTCTGTTTGTTTTAGTCTTCCAAGACCAAAACTCGGTTCTTCACTGTCAGGCATTTGAGGAGCTGGCCTGGACCTTCCCAGCCCGGACTAAACGCGGCTCTGTAACCCTCCTTCTCCCTCCTCACACATTGTAATGGCCAGGTTGAGAAACCCAGCGGCCTCAGAAGACCCCAGAAATAAGCAGCTGTGTTCTTTTCAGCAAGTATTTATTGAGGCCCCATGACTGTGTCTGAGGCTCTAGCCAGATGCTAGTCTAAGGAGGAAGAGAAAGGAAGATAAGGCTGGCAGCTGGTAGAGAAACTACGTGTGGGGTGCTGGAGGTGTGCGGGGGGTGACCGACCTCCTGCAGAGGGGAGCAGCTCTCTGAGAGCTGGATGTTTTTAAAGAAAGGATGTTTTTTTAAGTGAAGGGAACAGTGCTAGAAATTCAGCCTTTCCCACCTTCTGAGGCCCTGGTCCTGGTGCCTGTGTTTCTCTGCAACATGACAGAGCCTAACTCTTCACTACTTTTCTTTGATTCATAGCATCTGACCTTCGTCTAGGATTCTTTCTCTGCCCCCAAATTGGTTCCTGGGAGACAACGACCTCCTTGTATCCCTCGTTGTCCCCAGAGACAAATACAGAGGGCTTCTACTTTTAAAGAATTATGGAGATATCCGGGGCGGGGTAGCCCAGCAGGTAGAGCGTTGCCTTGCAGCGGCCGGCCCATGCCGGCCCAGGTTCGATCCCCGGCATCCCATATGGTCTCCCTGAGCACTGCCAGGAGTAATTCCTGAGTGCAGAGCCAGGAGAAACCCCTGAGCATTGCCAGGTGGGACCCAAAAAAGCAAAAAAAAAAAAAAAAAAAAAAAAAAGAAGAAGAAGAATTATGGAAATATTTTAAAAACAGATAGTAACAGAAGCCAGAGTGATAGCACAACAGATTAGGTGTTTGCTTTCCACTGTGGCTGTCCTGGGCTCAGTCTCTGGCATCCCATATGGTCCCCCAAGCCAAAAGTAATTCCTGAGTGCAGAGCCAGGAGTAACCCCTGCATCACTGGGTATGACCCAAAAAAGAAAAAAAAAGAATAGCAATAAAACCAGGCATGGACTCTTTTGAAACCTTGTTGAACTCCTCATACCTTCATCCTGGTTGAACCGTGCACCCCAAGCGGTGCTGACAGTGGCTGTGTTCTCTGCGACGGCTTCTCTGATCTATTGAAATGCTGCCCTCAACGAACAGATTTCCTGGAGGAGGCTGAGCCAGGTGATGGAGGAGATAGAATTATGTTCACGGTTGTTTTCACAAGTTGATTAAAATCATTCCAGCATCCCGGATGAAACAGACCCAGCCTGGCCACTCCCACTATTGCAAGCCCTAGGTGGAGACCAAAAAAGAAAAAAAATCACAGCCTGAGGGAGGGACAGGTGGAGGGAGGGAGTGAACCGTGCATGGATTGCCTTTGTGGAACCAGGTAGGTGGGAGGCAAGCAGCGGGCTGGATTCCTCCTGCGCTGTTGCTGCACAGCCCGGTCAACAAGCTCAGCCCTGTTTACTTAACTCCACAGCCGTGTTTGACCGGGAGCAGCACACGCTCACCCTCCCGGCAGTCAACAGCATCACCTACGTGCTCCGCTTTCTGGAGAAACTCTGCCGCAACCTTCGAAGTGAGAATCTGTTTGGCAACCAGCCTTTTAGCCAGACTCACTTGCCACTGTCCACCACAGAGTACAGCCACAGCCACGACAGGTACCTACCAGGTAGGAGCTGGGATGGGGTCTGAATTCACAGGGGCAAGGTTAGCGATAGTGCCCACTGGGGTCCAGCCTCACACTCATCAGTCCAGCGGTCTGGACTGCAGACCCTCAGCTCTGCCACCTCCAACACTCTTTGGGCTCCCCTCTGTCCTCTTTACTCTTTCCAGGATTTTATCCAGGGCCCACCTTTTCTGGGGATTTTTATGCCCAGAAAAAGGGATCCCAGATCCCCTCCTGAGCTCCAAGCAGGGAGCTACCATGCATGCAGTCCCCCGGGTCCGTCACCCACTGTGGACCTGGCAGCAGGGGCCTCTGGGCGCTCTCCCCGCCAGCAGGAAGAGTCAGTCTCCGACTCCAGATTGGGCAATCGCTCCCCGTGATCGGCCATCCGCTCTTCCCTTTGGCACATGGCCCTGACTCCTCCAGCACTGCCAGTCTGGCAAGTCAATTCAAGTTCCTGCTGTTTCTAACTGAGCTGGAAAATAACTTTCTGAGTGAACGTTTGAGATCCAGAAGGGGCGAGCGGATGCCACGTGGCCAGATCAGTGACTAAGCACTTCCGAGAGGGGTTAAGCAGTGAATGGAGCTCTGCCTCTGTGACCTGAAGCCCAGGACCCAGAACAGCGGGAGGGAAGGCAAGCTCGGCCCTCACATAGCGAGGTAGGTCACGGCCATGAGGAGGAAGAAAGTGCTCTCAGAGCCCTGGCCCTTGTCCTGGCCAGAGAAAGGAGACGTGGTGCTGGTAGTGGTGGTGGGACTCTGCTTCCTGCAGGTGGGGGAACCTAAGTCGGAAAGGTGCCCCCTTCTGGCCCGCGTGCATAAGTCTCTTCCCCATACTGCCTTGCTTGTTTGCTTTTTGTTTCTTTGGGGGCCACACCCAGCAGTACTTGGGGCTACTCCTGCTTGGTGCTCAGGGGTCATTCCCAGTGGTGCTCTGGAACAGCCTGGATCTGGGGCCTGAACCCAGGCCCCCTGAGTCGCAAAGTTTGAGCCTAGCTCACTGTGCGTTCTCTCCAGCCCCTGGCTTCTTGGTGTGGTCCTAGCAGAATCATTTCTAACAAAGTGCTATTCCCAGAGAACATTGTTGGGAAAGTAAAGCTCACCCCCTCTGCCCCCTTCGCCATCCTACACCCCAGACAGCGTTGCTGTGTGAGACAGAGAGAGAGAGAGAGAGAGAGAGAGAGAGAGAGAGAGAGAGAGATGCATTTTCAAATACTCCTGGAATGGTACAAACTATTCAGACCTTGCATTAATCTCTCTCCCCTTCACTGATTTCTTTTGTTCAGGGGTAACTTCTCACTAATCTGCTTTAGGTTGTTTGCAGTTTTGTTGGGTTATTGTTTAGGGGTTGTTGGTTTGTTCATTTTGGGCCTGGGATACGGGTGTGACAGAGCATAGGGGGGCAGTTTGGGGCTCAAGAGACCATATGCCACTGCCAGAGATGGAACTGGGACCATCTGCATGCAAGGTACGTGCCTTAGTGCCTGTACTGTCTCTCTGGCCCTCAATTGCTTTCTTTCAGCATCAGAATCTCAAAGAACAAAGGGGGATTTTCCTTGCGTTTCGATTGTTATGCTGGAAGTCTGGCTGGGCGTAGAAGACTGGTTGTAGGCAGAGGTGGGGTAGAAAATGCTCAGCCCTGTTCATTTGTCCCGAGCGCTGGCATTCGGGAAACGGAGCTGCATAGCAGTACTTGAGTTAGGTCCCTGGGGGACCTGGAACAATGGAGACATATTTAGGAGGGTAGCAGTTCTGTGGCCATCGGCACTGTTCAGGACCCAGCTCTCAAATGAAATATCGTCATTAAAACCAGAAGCAGCGTACTGGTAGCAGCCTGTCCTGGGCCGCACTCTGAGATGGTTTGGGCTTGGGGGCGTGGACCATTTCTGGGAATTGTTCCACCTTGACTTTTCACCCAGGTAAGAAGCCAGCTTTCGCCTCCTTTGTTTTCTGCCTCACCAAGAAAAGGACAAAGACCCAAATGATCACATTCCAACTTCTCATTATCAGACTGAGCCCGCCAACTTTGTACTGACCTCCAGCGTTCTCTAACCTGTTTCTCACCATGGGTGCACAGTGGTTTGGCAGCTCTTACCCTGTCTGTTTACTTCCTTGAAGTAAGCGGTTCAACTATGCCCAGACAAGCCAAAACATCGCCTACAGTTCTAACTCCTCTGTGCTCCTTCGCTTGCCTTTTCTGCCTGTCTGCTCACAGGAAAGCAACGGACCCTTTTGCATGTCTCATTCCCTGCCCCTTCCTGGCTGTGTACTCAAACCTGTGCCAAAGAGCTTGGTCTCTACGAGAGCAGTCTTTGGCTTTGCCCTCTGGATCGCCCCCTAATTTTCATTCCCTCCCTTCTGCCTGATGGTGCCTTCTGTTTGAGGAAGGTCTGAAGGCCAACTCAGTCAGGAAGGTGCCTACTACAGTCCTCTGCCTTGTCAGCCTGTCCCTCTCCACACTAACTTACCACTTAGGGTCTTGGCCCAACTGTCCACCAGCTCCAGATGATGTAACTATAGTGGACTTAGCCAGCAACTGTTCTCCGTTAGGCTTCCTTACTGATGCTGAAGCTTGCTTTTGGTCTACATTATTTTATTTGGAAAAATTACAAACCTACAAAAGATGTGGACAAATAATACAGTGAGCACTCAGGCATTCTTCGCCTGGACTGGCCACTTAGCTGTTTGCAATGTAACCAAAAAACTTACCTTTGTGGTAAGTATATGTACTGTAAAACAGTGTGTCTCACACCTACCCGTGTCTCTAGCTTTGTCAATTTACTAAACCATTTGAGAACTGAACATGAGACTTGATCTTTAACTACTTTTGTAGGTAGCTCCTAAAAGCAAGGAGCCTGGTGCCATCACCAGGCTTGAGTGCCTTAACATTAGTAAAAAATCTGCCACCTGGTGTAGAGAGTCCATAGTCAAATCTCCCTGGTTGTTCTTTATTATGTATAATGTTCTTTCTACATTTGTTTTTCCAGTGTCCAATGAGTGCCAATTCCATTTAATTTCCTCTTCAGTTTTGAAGGTTTATAGCTTTTCTTTATCCTGCCTTCTCGTGACACAACCCAACCTAAACTTTCACTTGTCTATATTCGGGCCATGCAACATTGGTCAGATGCTGGGTGTCACTGCCCCTGTGAGGGACTGTGGGGAGACAGAGATGAAACAGACTCCAGCCCTGCTCTGGAACAGTTCCCGGCTGAGACAGGAGTAAACAAATCCATGCAAAGAGCTTGGAGCAGAGGTGAGCTAGCCCAGAGTTAGGTGAAAGAAGAGGTCAGGGAAGGATTCTTGGAGGGCACAACATGAGAGTCCCTTTAGAGCTCTATACATGTGGGGTCTCATGAGAGACTTGTGACCAGTGAGAGGGAGTTCCTCTGGCTACCTTCAATACTGATAATATTGGGAAAGTGCATAAATTTAGCTAGTCCCAGTGAGTACATTAGTCTGATCACTTGATCACTTGATACAGATACACCCGGCAGAGCAGAAACCAGCTTTCCCGGTATTTACCTCCAGTAACCCAGCATTAACCTCTGGATTTGCCCTTTGGGATTGCCCAAGTTCTTCTCTGCTAAAGGAAGAAGTTTATTTGCCCTGAGCAGTGAGTTCCTTATGTCTATCTTCCTAGTTGCCAGCAGTGTCTTCTGAGCTAGTCATAAAGTTGTTCTACTGTCAAAGTCCCCAAATTCATGATACTTAAAATAAGAGCTGTGCTATCCCTTAGGGACCCCTCTTATCCCCTCACAGATTTTCTTCATAGAACTGTCAAGAGTTTTAAGATGACCCAAATCTTTATAACTAATTGAACTTCCTGATTTAGTTACCCCAGTATTCATTGGCTGCACAATTTCAGGATTGTATTTAGTGTTGGAAGGTTCCTTTACAGCCTGGGAGTCACGGACATTACAACTGGTAGAAAAAATACAAATTACAAATAAATCACTTGATCACTTGATCACTTGAATCCCGTTAATCATCGATTTGCTCGGCGGGCGCCAGTAACATTTCCATTGGACCCTATCACGTGCCAATGTAGCCCAATGGCATCTGGTTGATTGAGGAATATGAAGAGCCTCAAACCGTTCCTTCAGGGTCTTAACAAGGAAGTCTGACCATCTTGTAGGTGGGCGGCCGCGTGATCTTTTGACATCCCGTGGGATCCAGTCGTAACGGCTCTAGTCCAGCGGTTGTCTCCAAACGCACATGTCCAGCCCATCTGTTTTCGTGCCTTGGCAACGGACAGCGTCCCTGATTCTGGAATAGCGACGGAGGTCAGAACTCCGGTTCCTTCTCTCACTTGAGTGAGGCGTGATATTCAAGCATAGCTCTTTCGATGCCTCTCTGGGAGACCGGATAGCATTCTCATCCTGCTTCGTAGGGCCCAGGTCTCTGAGGCGTATGTTAATGCAGGGAGAACGGTGGAGTCGAAGAGATGTGCCCGGGCCGGAGGTCTTTGCCCTTTAGCATTTCTTTGATGCCTTTGAAGGCATTCCATGCCGCTTCTTCCTCCTCGCAGCTCAGGTTTTAGGTCGTCATCATGTTGCTTCTCACCTAGGTACAATACTGCTGCATTCAGAGATGTTTGTTCCATTGAGAGTGAATGGGGCCTCTGGAACTAGTTATTTTGCATAGTTTTCTTCAGATTCGCTGTAGACTACCTTCACATTCTCGGTCAAAGTCAGCAGCATTTGTGCCGCTTGGCTAATGTTTGGTGTTATTAGAACGATGTCATCAGCGGGAGGTGGTGTGGTTCCCATCTATCTTCTTCATTCCTTCCATCTAATGCCAATGTTCTCGGGTGGCCTGGGTTTTGTGAGATGGTATCACCCTGTCGAACCCTTTTCATCAATGATCACTTCTTAGAATGGTGAGATCCTGGTGGTGAATCCGTATACGTCCGAAGGATTTGTGTTTGGGTTTGAACACCCTGTTTGCTAGGGCTTCGATGACTGCTAGTCTCCACAGAATCAAAGGCTCTGTAAACAATGACGTGGACAGAGTGGATCTGTATCCTAAAACCTCAATGAGTGGTTTGTGTTGGCGTTGTGGATCCTTCCGGAACCTGCCCGCTGGTTGTCCTTCTCTAGTGTTGCCAATCCTGTCAGGATGCTTAACAGCTTAGTGAGACAAGTGGGGCGTGGATGCTGTCCTGGGTTTCCTTGGGGGCCCTCGGTGGCCGGCTGTGTTTGTGCTGGTTTCAGATGTGGGTCTGCTTTGTCTGGGCCTGGTGCTGTTCCCTTCTTCGTGGATGGCATGTCGGTTTCAGAGGGATAACTAAATGCATACAAAAAATCATTCATGATGATTAAGTATTGATAGAAAAGCTCAAAGTTCACGAAATCCAGCCAAGGTAAGTCAAGGAAGAGTTTCTAGATAAATTCCAACTGACCATGGGTTTGAAGGAGTAGTCAAGCAAAGATGCCATACTCCCAAATAAGCAAAGGAAGGGAACGATGAAGGAAACTCCAGTCAGCTAGCATGTGAGAATGTGGAAAAGAGGGAACATGACCTATTCCCGAGGACCTGACTGCCCAGTGATACCAAAACAGAGAAAAGTCAGAGGTGGTGCTGGTGTGGTCAGCAGAGGCCTGGTCAGGAAGTTCTGATGGATCATATCAGGGGGTTTAAATGGTGCCATTGAGTGGTGAGGACCCACAGGGGTTTTGAAGCCAGGGAAGCGACATGATCAGAGGTGTAGAGTAGCAAAGTCACTCAGGATACTATGCCAGCAATGGAGTGGGATGGAGAAAGACAGTAGGCAGGGAAACACGATTTTTCTAGAACTCTGCAAGTGTTCCAGGATGCAGGAAGGATTCTTCCCTTTCATAGACATATTCAGCTCAAGTAAAATGGCCCCTAGCACCTGATAACCCAAAGTGGGGCTACATTTTCCTGATGGTTGCCCATACTTGTGACTCAGTTCTTAACCTCTCTTCTTTATCTGTCTGATGGTCTCCATTTATCATGCTTTGCCCCAGTTCGTCATCCTTTATTTTCCCCAAAGGAAAACTAGCAGCATAATAAACTTTGTCCTAAAGTTTGGGGAGGAAGTGGGTAAAGAAGGATAAAACTGAAAAGAAGCAGTTTCAACATTTCTGCTGTCTTGGTGTTTATCTGTGAGTATAAGAAATATCTCATGGGCCTCTTTCACTAAGGCCTCAGACTGCCTTTTTTTACTGGGGCCCACTCTGTGTTTTGTGGTCTCCTTTATCCCCTAATTTCTATGTCCTCCATCCCATGATAGCCACAAGCAACAGCACATTAATTTATTGTGCAAAATAATTTTACTTGTGCCTAAGCTTTCCCCTTCTATGGAATATCAGAGCTTATCTTTGTTTTGTTTTGTTGTTTCGGTATCACTGTATCACTGTCTCCCCGTTCATCATCGATTTGCTCAAGCGGGCCCCAGTAACATCTCCATATGTCCTGTCTCATGCTAGTAGAGCCCAAGGCATCTGCTTGCTCCAGGAACATAAAGAGCCTCAATCCATTCCTGAATGAGGTCTATAATTGCTACTTGTATTTGGCATATATATCAAATACAACACGGGTAGCTTGCCAGGCTCTGCCGTGCAGGTAGCATACTCTTGTAGGCATCTCTAAGTCCAGCAATTATTGATGAACCGGCGCAGCCGCTTGCCGCGGCGATCCTGGCGCTGATAGGCTGGTCTGCTGGGTGGAGGTCTGACGAGAAGTCCGGATGTGGAAAATGGAGGCCCTCATGGAGTGGGGGGGTCGTCTGGCTTGTTGCGAGGCTCTGCTGCGATGGTGGGCCAGGGCTAGAACCCACCATCCCTCCCGGGCACCTCGTAAGCGGCTGGTCACAGGGAGAGCCAGTAGCAGCTCCTGCCCCATGTCTGCGAGTCTCTGGACCGGCATACCTGAGCCGGATTTAAGAAAGACTGCTGCAGGGTGGAACTCGATGAGCCTGGCGCTGATAGGCTGGTCTGCTGGGTGGAGGTCTGACGAGAGAAAAGTTGTTGTTTCGGTAGTCAGGGCTTATCCTGGCTCTGTGCTCAGGGATCACTCCTGGTCTGTGCTCAGGGATCACTCCTGGTCAAGCTCAAAAGGACCATCTGGGGACAACCCAGGTCAGCCTCGTGCAAGGCGATTCCCACGATAGTATCACCTCCCAGACCACAAGCTTGTCTTTTACCAGCACATGGCAATGGGAATGGTGCCCAAAGATAGCTGCCGTTCAGCTTCTGTTCCCCTTTCTGTGCTGTCCACTTCAGGCCCCCGAGACTCCAAAGGGGTGCTGGGTATCAGTGACCTGCCCACCTGTGAGAAGCGAGCAGGCCTCTGTACCCCCCAGGATCCTTGCAACTCCCTTCCTCAGCCTCCAGTCCATTTCTGTTCTCTGGCCCCTCCTGAAAGTACCCCACCCGCACGGCAGAGCCTGGCAAGCCACCCGTGTCATATTTGATATGCCAAATACCAGTAACAACTATAGACCTCATTCCCATGACCTGAAGGAATGGTTTGAGGCTGTTCATGTTCCTGGAGCCAGCAGATGCCCTTGGGCTACACTAGCATGTGACAGGACGTATAGAGATGTTACTGGTGCCCACTCAGAGCAAATCGATGAACAGCGGGAAGACAAGTGATACAAGTGAAGTGATGTACCATAGGAAAATTCTCTAAGAACCCCAGCTAGCCCAGATCTGAACTGTGGCTACTCAGAGAACAAAGAAAAAGCTGTGTGGGTCAAGATCCGCTTCACTGGTTCTGTGTCCTTCCCTTTCCCTTTTCTCTGTGTTCCTGTGAAGGAACCCACCCCCTCCCCTTCCCTTTGTTGTTGCGATGACCAGGGCTGTAGTGCTTGCACATTTGGTTGTGGTGCCCACTGGTATCACACTCTAGGTTATCACCAAGGGTCACCTGCTTTTGTTGAGGTGCTCACCCCACTTGTTGGGAATGAACCAGAGATGATGCATTTTGTTGTAGTACCACTTTGTTGTGGTATCTTAAACAGCAGTGCCACTGGAAAGCACTTGACATTGCCAGGAACCCGACTCACAGTCTTTTGTTGAAAGGCAGTCGCCACCACTGAGCTGCACTGCCAGGCACTAATCCTTTATAAAACTTTTTTTTCTTAATGATTCTCTTCTACTTTGTTGGCTAATTATTTCTTTTTCCCATTTTAGTGATTGCACGGCAGAGCCTGGCAAGCTACCCGTACCATATTTGACATGCCAAATACCAGTAACAATTATAGACCTTATTCCCATCACTTGATGGAATGGTTTGAGACTCTTTATGTTTCTGGAGTGGGCAGATGCCCTTGGGCTATCTCGCATGTGACAGGATGTATGGAGATGTTACTGGTACCGCTCGAGCTAATCGATGATTTACGGGAAGACAATGACAGTAACAGTGATTGCCTTTGCTACGTTATACCATTTTTACATATCGTACTCTAGCTTTAATAATCATATCGTTTACAAAGGGAAAAGCCATAAGAGACAAGGGAAAGCAGTCTTATCCTTTTATGTTAAAGAACCTTATGGCCTGGCCCAGAGCAGCAGTACAGTGGCTAGGGCGCTTGCCTTGCATGCAGCCGACCCACATTCGAAGCCAAGTACCCACATGGTCGCTCGGGAACCAGGAACGATCAGGCGCAGAGCCAGGGAGTAAATCCTGGCCACTACTGAATGTGGGCCCTCCTGCCAATACCCCCAAAAAAAAAAACAGAACCTTACAACTTTCTCCTGGCTCTTTGCTCAGGAATCACTCCTGGCAGTGCTTGGGGGGACCATATGGGATGCTGGGGATGGAAACCCATTCAGGGCAAACAAACATCCTACCCATGGTGCTATTGCTCTGGCCCCAAACGTTCTATGAGACCCTGACTTTTACTTCCTGCCTCTGGCCCTGTTCTAATGTTATAACAAACTTTACTTTTACATATACTGTATAAATCCCACTTTACATTATTCTACCTTAAATGGGTAATTATTTTAAGAATTGTCTTTACTTGCCCTTTAATAGTTATCATTTCTAGCACTTTTGGCTTTTGTTTGGTTTTGGCTTTGGGACCACACCTATCTGTGCTCAGGGGTTGCTCCTGGCCCTGGGCTCAGGGATCATCCCTGGCCAGCTCAGGGGACCTTACCTGAGAAATTCTAGTTCCCTGGTGTACAGCCAGAGATTGATTTATCATGTTCTCTCCACCTGAAGAACTCCTTTGAACATTTCTTATAATTGTAGTCTACTGCCATGAACTTCTTTCAGCTTTTAGAAAGATCATCTCTCTAGAGTGATTTATTTTGTCTTTTTTCTTTCACTTTTCTTGTTGGTCAGCACTTTAAAAATAATGCTGTTGCCCTAGATTTGATTTGATCTCAAGAACCCTCCCAATAAATAAAAATAAAGATTCCATCCTGCTGTCTTCTAACTTGCACAAAAAAGTCTGCTACCAGTTTTCTTTTCTCTCTTTTTATTAAATCATGCTCAGTTGCAGTTACTCGTGATTGAGGTGTACAATGTTCTGACACCGACCTCTTCCCCCACTGCCCACCTCCCACCACCAGTGTCCCCAGTGTCCTTCCTGCCCTGGACCTCCCTCCATGGTAGGCTCTATTTTTCCTTTTATCTTTTTAGGCACTGTGGCTTGCAGTACCGTTACTGGCAGGGGTCAGACATTCCTTTCAACACCCAGCCCTCGCCCAGAGTGGCCACTCCCCTCTGTCCTTGCCATGAAGGTCCCTTCTCTGACTTCACAGAAGCAAGTTTCTCACTAGAGAAAACAAGAATCTGCTCCCCTTCCCTCCTTCCTTGGGTCCCCTACGTGTCTTTGTTCTCTGGGTGCTTTTAAGGGCTTTTGGTTTATCCTGGGTTTCAGACAGTTTTATGATAATGTGCTTTAATAGGATTTTTTCCTTTATGCCTTTGTGCTTGGGGTTCCTTAAGCTGCTTAGATATGTGGCATTATAATTTTCTAAACTCCAGGAGATAAGGGTAAATCGCTGTCTCATGCTCAGTCTGACTTTAAGCCATTGAGTATCAAGCCTGTTTCAGTGAGTCTATACAGCAATACAAAAACTCTAAACCCTCTTATCACAGACGTGTTACCGTAGGCCAGTGTGCTAGGACAGAGCAATCACCAGAGGCCCTGATCAGCCATACCAGCAGCTAAGAAACCCCACAAAGGGTTCTGTGTCCTTCCCCTTTTCCTTTTCTCTGTGTTCCTGTGAATTAACCCACCCGCCTCCCCTTCCCTTTGTTGTTGTGATGACCAGGGGTCATCACATACATTTGCTGTAGTGTAAGCCAAAGACTACAGTTCAATGGCAGAGAATGTGCCCAGGGCAGAAGAGCTGAGGTTTCCATGGAGCTCTGGCAGGAAATTGTCTGCAGTTGGTCCCATGGAGAATGATGTGACCCTGCGGCCATAGTAGAGACTTGTCAGGGTGAGTCTCGTGACAAACACTATCACCGTGGCTCTCCATACGTGCCCAGAGGCCAGTCAGAGAACAACTTCTCCTATTCTAGGTGGGAGGCTGCCTGCTAACAGAAACCAAATGGCTGAGAGGTAGATCCAAATTCCATTCCGGTTTCCGAGTGCCACACTCTGCTCACCCAACTCCAACATCCCGGCTTGCTTGGACTGTTTCTCTGCAATAAGGCAAATCTGAAACAAGGGCACACCTGGGGCACTGCTTCTCTGAACACAGCCCTCTAGTCAGGCACCACCGCAGCATTTCTGAGATGTCATCCTGACCCAGCAGGTGGTCAGCTCCTAGAAGCACCCGCATCCCAGCAAGCAGAGGTCACTCTTCTCTAGACCCCTGCTCCCTGCCCTGGGCTCTTACTGTCAGTCTCTTAGATGCTAGAATAGCTCCATTTCCTCTTTGTTTCAGGGCACAGGGTTCAGGAGGTCCAGGGGTCACACAGGCGACTCTTGGCCACCTAGGCCGGCAGTCCAGTGCAAGGCTCCTGTGGAAACGGCGCAGCCTGGGCCTTGTGCTGGGCGTGCCCAGGACATACCCAGTCATGCTGGGGGACTGGAGCTTGGGGTCTGCTCTTTGCGATGCTCAGGGACCACATGGTGCTGGGGAGCTTACTCAGATCAGGCGCATGCTAGATATGGCTCGAGTCAAAATAGTTCTTTTTCATAAGGTTCTCCTGATCAGACCGGAAAACACCATCAGGCCATCTATTCTAGGAGGAAGCATCTCTCAGGAGACCAAAGTCCAGAGGTTCACTGGACTTGACGCAAGTCACCCAGTGAGCGCCAGGGAGATGGGAGGGACACAGGCCTCCCTGTTTGGGCCTCCTCTGGCACCACCCAGACAGGAGCCTTTGCACCAGGCTGGTCCTGCTGTTGGTCTCTGCTTTCATCCCTCTGTTCCTGTTCTCCAGGTGAAACCTTTGTCCTGGGGAACAGTCTGGCCCGGTCCCTGGAGCCACATTCAGACTCGATGGACTCTACCTTGCATCCCCCCCAACCTTGTCAGCTCTTCCCAGAATCTTCGAACCACTGGATACAGGCCTTTGCTTCCTGCCTGTGGCCACCCACTGAGCCCTGCCTCAGCCGTGGCGCAGGCTGTGCTCCAGAGGTAAGCTCTGGCCTTTCTTTTCCTCGGGAATGAGTTCAGTCAACCACTACTGACTACTTACTGTTTAGATCAGTTCTGAGCTTGGCCCTTGGAAAACAACTGAAGCTCTAGATGTTTAATAGTGAAAACCAAGAACCCAAGACCCAAAGGCACAGGATTGGAATCGATCCATTAACTTAGGAGCGAAGGTTGAGCACCATCATGAGAATATAAAAATCAGTCCCTTCTTTCCTTGAAGTTGCTCACAGCCTTGTGGAAGAGGCCAACAATCAAGCAGTCGTTGTAAAACGCTATCTTGAACATGCTTTCACAGTTTTGCTTTGGGCAGTCTATGCAAGTTACGAAGGGAACACCTGACTTGAACCCAGGGTCCAGGAGAAGCTTCCCTGGATAAGTGGCACCTGGACACTTTAGGGGTGGGCATGTCCCATTTGCAGGGTGTATCAGGCCTCAGGGCCTAGTACTCAGGGTTTCTCCAAATGTGATGTCCATAGTCCTTCCACCTGGATAGTGTGGCCTACTGATGATGCCACACATGTCCAAATGGCCCTTGGCAGAGACAGAAAAAGATTTCTCACCCCTGCTGCAGAAGGTAACTGTGTGAATGTCCGTATCAGAGATAGGATAGGAGAGCTTTCTAAGACAGTACAGCACAAGTAAAGGAATAACTACATGTGGTTTGGTTTTGCTGATACAAAAATGAGAGCAATAGTACAGCTGGCAGGGAGTTTGCCTTGCACTCGGCTGACCCGGTTTAATCCCGGTATTCCATATGATCCCCCAGGTACCACCAGGAGTGATTCCTGAATACAGAGCCAGGAGTAACCCCTGAGCATCGCCAGGTGTGGCCCCAAAATAAAATATATAGTACTGGGATTTCAAAGAGAAAGCCTGGGAATTACAGGGGTTATAAAATAGAGGATGTTTTAATTTGTAGGGAGGCTTCTAAGCAGTGCTCAAGGGCCTCGGAGCCAGCCAGACCTGGCAAGTCTCAGCCAGCTTATCTGGATAGGGGGAAGCTAGGGCCCAGCAGTGCAACGCTCGTTAGGCTCAGCACTAGTTAGTGCACAGGGGGCAGTGCAGTGTCAGGTTTCGAGCCCAACATGGCACTGCAAGGCTTGCGCTGCCCCAGCCCTGTAGGAGAAGATTCTAGATGTTGGATGAAAGAGTTGCTCTTCTAGGCAGTGAGACGCCACTGAAGACTTTCCATTAGTGGAAAAGGAAACAAACAGGATTTGTTTTCAGTAGGCCTGTGGCTGATATATTGAGGATGGGTTTGAATTACAGGACCAGAGAGACCAGTGAATATGGCTTTAGAATAGGTCAGATCTGGGGAGGCCCAGATTAGGGCAGTTATAGGAGATTTTTAGGAGAAAGAATAGATTTGAAACTATACCTATGGTAAATTCAGTCATGGTCAAGGATTCTGAGGGAGACAGGAGAGGGAACAGCCCCCATGTTTCTAGGTGGGGAGACTGGATCGGTCGATGGTACCATTCACCAAGACAGAACCAACCTTAGATGGAAAAGGAGGGAAGCCCTGAGATGCCCAGAGGCACTTGCGGTGATGGTATTGCTCTGGGTGTCAGGAGTGAGAACTAAGCTCAAGGTACATATTGGGGATCACCAGCAAGTAGATGGTAAGTGAAGCTGTGCAGTGAATGACGTCCACTTCCTGAGGGTTTGTGGCCAGCGAAAAGAACAGATGGTTGGGAGCAACAGAGTTCAGGAGATGGAAGCCGGAAAAGCGTCCCGCCAGTGAGACAAAGGAATGAGTCATTGCCAGGACGAGAAGAGGACGAGGCTGGCAACAGTCCCCCAAGGAGCATTTTAAGGAGAACACAGCGTGGCAAAGGGGCACCGTAATGAGTGAAATAGGCTGCCAGGCCTGTGGTTGGTGGGTAATGGGTGGCCTTGGCAGTTGAGAGCAGACTGCAGTGGACATGGGCTAGATGTGAAAAAGAAGGAAAGCGACCTTCAAAAGTGGTTCCAGGGTCAGAGCACTTGTGCAGGCCTCTCAGCCAAATGACTTCGGTGTTAAAGAGAAAGAAACAAAGCAAAAAGGGGAGGATAAATGTAAGGCCAGGGTGGGGGGTGAGATGACCAATCCGGAGCAGACAGTTAGATCTCTGTGAAGCAGAAGAGACACCGTGTTCTCTCAGATGCAGGGAAGACTGACTCTGGCCATGTATGGCCATCAGAGGGACGGGGAAGGAAGGGCTGAGGAGCCCTGAAAGACCAGTCACAAGGGAGCTAGGAAGAGGACGATCAAAGAGCAGGGAAACACTAGGCCAACTAGACGCAGAGACTGCCTGTTTACAGGGGCTATGGTTTTCTGGGGGCTGAGAAGGGGCTGCTGGAGAATGCAGTAGAGCCAGAGGGAGCAGGGAGGGGGCGCCATGGGGGGGTAACATAAAAGAATCCATGGAGCGAGAGGGATTTGCAGCTTTGGATGGGGCAGAGGGAAGAAAGCAAGGCTGAGAGGATGAGGGGCATGGGGTTGCTGGAAGCTTGATATTCTGCTTCTGGTGATACAGGGGTTATAGCGAACACCCCCCCACGAGAGCTGGAAGATGGGCAGTTCTAGTCAGAAAGTAGCTGTTAAAATCCCTCTGGCGGCTTCATTCCAGAAGGAGACAAGAATCAGAGTGACCTTGGGACTCGGTGTCTGAAGCTGAATGTAAGAGAAAGCAGCTGAGTTGAATAACTTCCCTCTGTAGGTTGGGCGGGATTGGGACCAAACAGAAGGAAGCAAGCTGGGTGTCCAGAAGCCTTTGTTTATCAGAGGGTCAGAACCTGGAAGTCCCTGGAGGACAGAGGACAGGAAGGGCAGAGGAGCTGCTGGGTTTGACCTCTGAAGAATACGGGCTTTCATCTGAGGATGGTCTGGAAGCACCCGTGGGGACACAGAGGATGACACCTCCACAGCCCCCGCCCAGGATGTGTAAGAAGTGAAAGAGACAACTAACTTTCACTGTGCGGCAGTGAACTTTCTTTCTTTTTTCTTTTCTTTTTATTTTTTCTGCTTTTGGGGTCACACCCAGTGATGCTCAGGGTTACTCCTGGCTCTGCGCTCAGGAATCACTCCTGGCACTGTGTGGGGGACCATATGGGATGCCGGGATTGAACCCGGGTCGGCTGTATGCAAGGCAAATGCCCTACCCGCTGGACTATCGCTCCGGCCCGCACAGTGAACTTTCACAAAGATGAGGGGAGACAGCTGGGAGTGGGCTGTGATGTTCAGCCTGTTACCAGGTTCAAAAATGTTACCAGGTTCTCCTGGTAACTAGTTCTCACCATTAGGGGCTCTACAAAATCCACTTTATCTACACACTCAGGCATGACTGGAAGGTGCTTTATTAATTTGAAATTTTTTTTTAATTTTATTTATTTATGCTTTCTGCAGAAAGAATCATGAGTCTGTCTGAACTGTTTATGTTTTGATTTTTCTGTCCTTTACCTCATTCCCGCTCTGCTGTTAGGGCCTCTTGCACAGAGTAGAAACAGTATTAGTAGGCGTTCTTGCTCCTGAAGCTTACCATCAAGCATGATGTTTGGACCTTTCATTGAGATGATCCAAAGCACCTTCTAAATTCCTAGTTCAGGGCCCAGAGTGAGCACAGCGAGTAAGATGTTGGCCTGCACGCGGCTGAGCCTGGTTCCATCGCTGGCATCCCATATGGGCCCTGAGCCTGCCAGGAGTAAGGCCTGAGTACTATTGAGTATGACCCCAAAACAATGAATAAAAAAGTTCTAGTTTGCTAAGTGGCACATTAATACTATTAACTTTTAATAGGCATGGGGGGGGCCTCCTTCCTGTGCCTACTGAGAACCTGGTTTTCTCTTTTAGCCTTTATTTTTTTTTAATTAATTAATTTATTTTTTTGCTTTTTTGGGTCACACCCGGTGATGCTCAGGGGTTACTCCTGGCTCTACACTCAGGAATTACTCCTGGCGGTGCTCGGGGACCATATGGGATGCCGGAGATCGAACCCAGGCCAGCATAGGCTGGCCACGTGCAAGGCAAACACCCTACCCGCTGGGCTATCACTCCGGCCCTTAGCCTTTATTTTTGGAGTAGTTTCCTTTCTTCTTCTTGTTTATTTTGGAGTAGTTTCCTTTTTTCTTCTTGTTGCTGGGGAGTTGACTACAAGAGTATGCTACCCGCACAGCAGAGCCTGGCAAGCTACCCGTGTCGTATTTGATATGCCAGATACCAGTAACAATGATAGACCTCATTCCCATGACCTGATGGAATGGCTTGAGGCTCTTTATGTTCCTGGAGCAAGCAGGTGCCCTTGGGCTCTACTTGCATGAGACAGGTCATATGGAGATGTTACTGGTGCCCGCTCAAGCAAATCGATGATGAACGGGAAGACAGTGATACAGTGATTTATTTATTTATTTTTGGGGGTCACACCCAGCAATGCTCAGGGGTTTCTCCTGGCTCTGCACTCAGGGAATTACTCCTGGCGGTGCTCGGGCGACCATATGGGATGTCGGGGATCGAACCTGGGCCTGCACAGGCCGGCCATGTGCAAGGCAAACGTCCCTACCTGCTGGGCTATCGCTCCAGCCCTGGAAAAAAAAATTTTTTTTAATTTTAAAGGCAAGAGAGATGGGGGCTGGAGCAGGTAGGGTGTTGCCTTGCACATGGCTGACCGGGTTCTGTCTCCAGCATACCATACTCCAGAGGCATATGGGATGCTAGAAGCAGATGCTAGAAATAGGAAGAAGCGTGGCACATCTGGGGCATGGGGCAGAAGGGGCTGGGGGCCAGGGAGTGACATGAAGTGTCCAAGCCCACCAGGAGTGATTCCTGAGCACAAAGCCAGGAGTAGGCCCTGAACACTGCTGAGTGTGGCCTAAAAACAAATAAAAAAGGAGAGCTCGCATGAGCACAAAAGTGGGAGTAGCCCCCTATGGGCCACTAGCTGTGTCCCCTAAACCTATCCAGAAAAAGACATTTTTGGGCCGGAGCAATAGCCCAGCGGGTAGGGGCGTTTGCCTTGCGTGGCCAGCCTGTGCCAGCCTGGGTTCGTTCCCGGCATCCCATATGGTCCCCGAGCACCGCCAGGAGTAATTTGAGTGCAGAGCCAGGAGTAACCCCTGAGCATTGCTGGGTGTGACCCAAAAGCAAAAAAAAAAAAAACATTTTTTTTATTTCTCTACTTAGTACAAAGCTCACCAAATCCTTGGAACTGTCTTAGAAATGGTTAAAAACCAAATGTTTTTATGATCACAATGTTACAGGAACACATCAGGAAATAGGGAAGAGAATAATAAGCATAAATGCATGGACTTATTGTTAGTAGTGGCTGTGCCAAGGGAAAAGCAGAGTAGATGAGAAAGGGCCAGGGATCAGCAAGGGCTCAGCACTAGAGACCGGAACGGAGAAAGAACCAAGTGCACAGAGATCTAAGGAGCAAGCATCAGCGGGCTAGAGAGAGCTTAGGGGTCAGGGCACTTGTCGTGACAAGGATGGGGCTAAGCCCGGTTACATCCCCGCACTGCATACCGTGGACCCCTGCCAGGAGTGAGTCCCTCCCCCACAAATAAAAAGGAAAAGAAAATTACAGACAGGAAATGACACGTTGGAGGATGAAAGTACAGTCTATGCTGGAAGCGGGAAGAAAGTGGCATGTCTGGGGCATGCGGCGGAAGGGGCTGGGGCCAGGAGTAACACGAGTGAAAGTCGGGAAGGAGCCACTGTTTGGGGCACGTCCACACCAGGACTTCATAAACTGTGAACCCATACGGGGTTACATAACTAAATGTGGGAAGTATGTAAGAGAAATCCATGATTTAGTATCATGATATTTGGTTTGTCTACTCATATGCCTGGGGTGGCGTAAAGTTTCTTGGGTAAAGGAGGTCAAGTGGAGAAGGTGTAAGCAGCTGCTGCTCTCCTGTCTCTGGCACAGGGCTCAGGGTTCACTTCACCAAGCGAGGCCATACACAGAGCCATCAGGGGCTGAAGTGATCAAGTTACTATATTTAATGGAATTTGGGGACCTTTCTGGGAGCTACAGGTTTTACAGCTTTTTAGAGAATAGACGCAGGTTGGGTATTTGCCTTGCATGTGGTTGACCCGGGTTTGATCCCCAGCATCCTAGATGACACCCCACAGCCCCGCCAGGATGGGTTTTCAGAGAATAGATTACTGGGGTAATGGGATGCAGAAGTGAGAGCTGGAGGCACATGAAGTGCGTGGTGGTTTCCACAGTCAGAGAAGAGACATCCTCCACCGTCAGTCTTCGCGGCCAGCACTTCCTCACGGAGCTGATCTGCCAGAAAAGGAGAAACTGAAGGGAAGGAAACACACATCTCAGGCACAGCCGACCAAAATGCCAAAACACAGATGTTCCAAAGCTCCCAAGGAAGTGAGCTCTCAGAGCAGGTTTAGATTAAAATCTGGTCAGGGTTTCATGCCCTCCAATGAGAGCATTAAGCTAACTTGAGGTTTCTGGCAGCCAAGGCAAAGCTGTTTCCTGTGTCCCGTGTTTGGCTGTTGTTCAGGTCCATGTTCTTCAGGCCTTAGAGAGGTCCCAGCTGTTCTCCATCACCATTCCCTCCCCCTAGGCTCCAAGAATTTGGCTCTAATCTTGCCAGGCTACCAAAGTCTGTTTAAAAATGGTCCCCAGATGGGGCCGGAGTGATACCCCAGCGGGTAGGGCGTTTGCCTTACATGCGGCCGGTCTGTGCTGGCCCAGGTTCGATCCCCGGCATCCCATATGGTCCCCCGAGCACCGCCAGGAGTAATTCCTGAATTCCTGAGTGCAGAGCCAGGAGAAAGCCTTGAGCATTGCCGGGTGTGACCCAAAAAAGCAAAAAAAAAAAAATGGTCCCCAGAGTTGGAATCCACCACGTGTGGGGGAGGCAGAGAGATGGCAAGATAGAGAAGGGACCAGTTTGACATGTTGAGGATGAAAGTACAGCCTATGCTGTGACTAGAATAGTTGCAAATAGTAACACTATACTAGAACTGCGAAATGAAAGTAGATAAAGGGATGTATATGTGGGTATTGCAACCTACAATGTGCAAAAGGAGAGGGGAGAGAGAGAGAGAGAGAGAGAGAGAGAGAGAAGAAAGTGCCTGCCATAGAGGCAGTTTGGGGGGGCAGGGAACTAGGGACCTTGATGCTGGGAAATGTGCACTGGTGGAGGGTGGGTGTTGAAACACTATGACTGAAACCCAATCATGAACAGCTTTGTAGAATGGTCTATTTCACAGATTCAATAAATTATGGGCGGAGCGATAGCCCAGCGGGTAGGGCGTTTGCCTTGCAAGCAGCCGGCCCATGCTGGCCCAGGTTTGATCCCTAGCATCCCATATGGTCCCCGAGCACTGCCAGGAGTAACCCCTAATCCCTGAGCATTTCCGGGTGTGACCCAAAAAAGCAAATAGATAAATAAATAAATAAATAAATAGATAGATAGATAAATAAATAAATAGATAAATAAATAAATAAATAAATATTAAAAAATAAGGTCCCCAGAGCCAAAGAGATATTACAGCTCTTGGGACACTGCCTTCCATGCTGCCAGCCCGGTTCGATCCCGGCACCCCATATGGTCTCCCAGTCACCACCAGGAGTAATTCCTGAGTACAGAGCCAGGAGCAACCCCTAAGCATGGCCAGATGTGGCCCCAAAAGAACAACAACGACAAAATTAAAGTACTGAAGGCTAACGCACCTTCAGCCGGTGCCCCTGACCCTAAACGGCTTATAGTCACTTCACCTCAGTCGCTGCTCACCCACAGGGTCGGACCGATACCTGGAAAGCCGGGGCGCCTCTCGACTGAACGGCAGGGACCCTTCCTCGTGGACAGTAGAGGACGTGATGCAGTTTGTCCGGGATGCGGACCCTCAGCTCGGGCCCCATGCCGACCTCTTTTCGCAAACACGTAGGTGCCGCCTCCACCCGCCCTCTCCTGCCTTGGCGTGGAGTCTCTGTCCCCTGACTCCGCGGCTCGTGGGCCGCCTCCATGAGTCTAAACATATTCCAAGGCATGGAGGAAGGGCTGACCGTGTTTGCTCTGGGTGTCCCGATGCAGCAGCACCTGGGCTCTGGCACCACCGTGCTGTGCCCAGAACTAAGTTTCCTCCTGTGATCGGGGTCTGAGTTAGCCGTGCCCTCCCCTCCAGCCCCCCAGGGTGGCGCCCAGGGCCAGAGCACGCCTCCTTCCTGAGAATGCTCGTTCTCCCATCTACCCGCCAAGGCCCCTCGGCCCAGGTGAGGGAGGCCCCAGATCTCCCACCATATTAATCTCCTCCTCAGTTTGCTCCTTCCTGAGCCACTGACCCCCCATTGCTGTCCTTTTGTTCCGTGGCCGGACACTGCTCAGGATTCCCCCGCTGCAGTGCGCATGCTCCTGATTTGGGGGGCTCCAGCCGCTTCCCACCGTCCCCACTACGCCATTTGGCTCCGCAGAGCAGATCTGGCCCTTTCTGTGGTCATTTCCTACGGTGTGTCCCTGCTAGGTGGCTTTACAGGGTGCTCTGTGAGCAGGCCCCAGCTGCTGGGCCTGCCATGCAGGGAGCACACCTGTGATGGTCGCAGGCATATGCTAGCCCTGGAGGCTTCCTGAAAGAGCAGACGGGCTTGCGCTGGGCTCAGTGGGGAAGGGCAGCAGTGGACAGCGGTGCACGCATATGTGGGAAGGGCTGGCCCCATGCCGGCCGGGAGGTTAGTGGCTGTTCGCGCAGGGTCACTGGGCTCCAGGCTGGCCTGTGACAGTGTCTCTCCTGCAGGAGATCGACGGCAAGGCCCTGCTTCTGCTGCGCAGCGACGTCATGATGAAGTACATGGGGCTGAAGCTGGGGCCGGCACTCAAGCTCTCCTACCACATCGAGCGGCTCAAGCAGGGCAAGTTCTGAGCGGGCAGCGCAGCCTGCACAGCACGCACCCGCGGGGGGGGCGCCCCTTCTCTGTGCGCAGGGTCAGCCGAGCCCCAGGAGGCTGCAGAGTCGGCACTGTGGCTGCTGGCCAGTGTGTCCTTCCGTGAAGGATGAGGAGCAGCGGACGCAGGGCTGGCGCTGCCCATCCAGACCCTCAGCCCTGCTGAGATGCTGAGCTCCCCTGTGTTTATTCCCTCAGCCTGGCTGGGCCGCTCTCCATGAGTCTAAACATCTTCCAAGGAACGGAGGAAGGGCTGACCAAGAACGGGAGCCCCACATTGACCCATGAGCTTAGTGCCCCGCTGGTCGGGGCTGGTGTGACCCTGACCCCAGGACCCCCTTATTTCTGACTCATGGTGCGAGGCTCTACCTTTTTAAAAAAAAAAAAAGAGGGAAAAAAGGTTTTTTCTTATTCCTAATTTATTGTTTCTGGCACCGGGCAAGCCCCCGGCTCCTGCTCCTCTCGTTCTGGACACTAGCTCTCAGGAGCGGCTGCCCCACAGATCCACGGCCACTGCCCACGGCCACTGCCACAGCACCTTCTCTCTGGGGCGGCCCTGAACACCCTTGAAGCCTGGACCACCTCATCTGAGTTGGGACTGGGTGCGGTGCCCTTCCCCTTCTTCCTCAAGGGGTGTTTCTGCCGCGCGACTCCCTGCCAAGGCCATCGGAAAGCTGGGCCCGTCGGTGTGGAGGGCAGGTCTCTGGGCAGTCTCGTCGGTAGATCCGCTGTCCACACGCTTCCTATGTAAGCACATCGGCCACAGAGTCGCCCCCTGCTGCTGTCTGGACTTATTTTATGTCGATCTGTTTCTAAATAAAAGACATCATAGATGTTTTCATGGGTCAGTAGCCAATCACTGCCCTCCCAACAGCAGGTCAGTGTCCTTCCCTGGGCTTGGACACGGTCGTCCTCCAGAGTTTCCTGCAGCTCCTCGGGATGAGCGAGAGGGTGAGCACTGCCTGCCCCAGGATTAGGCGGGGGTCAGCACCCTGCCCAAGGGCCAAGAGGACAGTGATGGCATCCACCGCCCTCCTAGAGGACCCCCCCATCTCAGCCGTCTTCAGGGCTGAGGAGAGTTACAGGCTAAGGTGCCTGGTACGTGTGTGTGTGTGTCTGTGTGTATCCCACCACACACACTCCAGTGCCCACAGAAGCGGGTGGTGGTGGGTTGTCGCCTCAAGAGGGTCACACAGCCTGATGGGTAACAGCAGAGGGCAGAACTGCCTGCCTGGGAACACGGGCACTCTGGCAGCGGCAGCACCTGTGGGGCTACTCCCGTTAGAAGTGTCTCACCTGTTCCTCACAATACGCACCCACCAGACCTCACGTGCCAGGAAGTGGTGTGGCTCCTGGCCCTGGGTGGCTCCCTTCTCGGGGCCCTCCTGGTTCTGTGGGGCCAGAGAGGAGTCAGCACTCAGCAGGGACTGCCTCACATACCTGAGACCTTACACTCTTCCCCCTGGCCTCCGTGAAGTTCTGGCTCAGTCCCTGTGAAGCGGCCAGCAGGCAATCAGCGTCAGAACTGCTAAACCAGAACAGCCCATCTCTGTGGGCCTGGCCTGTGCCACAGCTGTTGCCTGCACCTCAGACCGGTCACGACAGGCGCCTGGGACCAATCAGTGGCTTCCAGGTCCTCACAACAGGTGATACCCAGCAGGCAGTGATGGGCAAACGTGATGGGCAAACCTGGCAGGTCAGAGTAGTGTGGCTGAAGGTCACAGACTGTGACCATGTCCCCATTCCAAGGTCACTTTCTGGACATCCCCTCCTGCTCCCAGTGACCCCAACCACCGTCCCCAGTGAATACCCCTCCATGCTGTGGCTCCAGGCCCGGGCGGCTCCTGATAAGAGCAGACCAGCCCTCCTCCCAGCAGTGCTCCTCCTCAGGGCCCACCTCACATGCTGAACCTGAAATTCAAGAGCTGTTTCCACCAGTGCCAAGTGGAGTCTATCACAAACATTCCGCACAGGAGGAACCAGAGAGTCCGGAGGATCTGAAGGCAAACAGGGAGACCTGAGAGCCTTGAGCCGTGGGGTTGAGAGCTCAAGAGTTGTGGATGCAACCACAGGAAGCAGGGGGCAGGGCCTGAGAAGGGGCTCCTGGGCCCCTCATCATGGTCTGTTTCCCCACAAGCTTTGGCCTCAGTCCCAGAGGAAACTCAGCTGTCGGCTTTCAGAAAAGCTGCTCCTTCCCCCACAGAGTCCGGCCCAGCGGTGCCTCCATCTGACACAAGCTGCCTTGGGGGCCGCCCAGCCCGGCCCTGCAGCTGCATGGGGAAGAGCCTCCTCAGAGTTGCCGAGTGAAAAGCACTCGGCAAAGCCCCTGTGCCCCTTGAAACGGAGACTTCCGCAGCAATAAGGTTGGCGTCTCCTCTGTGCCTGAGCGCCCACATCCCCTGGCATCACCTTCCACAGCCATGGCACTGCTTGGCCAATCATTAACTGCTGACCAGCACCAGGAGGGGTCCGGTGCAGAAGGAACCCTAAAACCAATCAGGTCCCACCTGTGGGGAGCCGGGCCCTGCAGTGTCCAGGACTGGTGATTGAAGTTCGCTCCTCGGTGGCTCCTGGGGCAGGGGCGAGCAGGAGGAGGCACGTCCCAGAGGGGGACCCACACGAAGCAAGTGGGGGTGAGGGATCTTTGCTGGGGCGGACCGGGAGGCTCCCAGCAGCAGGCATTGTGGCCCATGGTGAGCTCACAGAAGCGGCTGACAGGCCCCGCCCACCTCCTGCCTGGCCACTGCTTGCCACCCCCACGAGTGCCCTCACTGGCCAGGTGCGGGAGCTGTAAGAGCTCAGAGATGGCACCCGCCCCTGCTCCCCCTGTAACCACCAGGGCATGAGGGCCATCAGCCTCTCCTCTCCCGTTTGCCCTGAAGGTTCTATCTGAAGATGCAGCCCCACGGCTGCTCCCCGCGCTGACCAGCGGCTGTGTGCGGGTGAGTGTGGGGCTGACTCGTGTGTAGTGCAAAGCACAGAGGTGAGGTCCCAGGGCAAGGCGAGGGACACAGGGGTCCCAGCTCTGAGCTTATACCTACCATCCCATTTCTGCTCTGATGACCGCACAGGGATGTTCTGAATCGAGTCCATAAGCCTCTTCAGACTTGAGATCAGAGGCCATTTCCATGACCTGGGAGGGCCTTGCTTCCATGAGCTCCGAGTCAAGGAGGCACTCGTGGCCCAGTGGTAGAATTCCCGCCTCCCGAGGTCCAAGCAGGTCCACCCCAACCCTAGGGCCCAGACCAGACACCAGGAGACAGCCGGCGGCTCTGAGCAGGGTGTCTCCCCGGAGCCAGCAGGGTTGTGGCCGAGGAGCAAGGGGTCTCTGTGACCAGGAAGCCCCAGGGCACCAGGAGGCCCAGGCCAGGGGATTGAGAGGGGAAACAGGGACCTGCAGGCCCGTGACAGGGCATGGAGAGGCCGTGGAGATACCCCCGGGCAGTTCCTTTCGTTCTGGATGCCTTGGGTGGGATAAATGTGTGAGCCCCGGTGCTCTGACCCCCCTCTCCTGTCCCAGACCACAGGTGGGAGGCACGCCTCTTCCTGCCAGCCCTCTGGCCCTCCCCTCTCTGGCCCTGCCCAGTTCCTGCCATCGTGTGACGTTCCCAGAGGCCTTGGTGTCTCCTGTGTCCCTGGCAAGACCTGGGAAGAGTCGCAGGCCTTGACGGCCCCCGACATCCCCTAAGAAGAAATCCACAGGAGCACAGCAGCAGCAGGGAGGCCTCATGGACACCCCCCGCCACAGAGCCCCTCTGCAAGGCCTCGCCTGGGCCGAGGAGGCGCCCAGCACTCACCTGCTCTACGTGGGCCACCTGAACCCCCAGTTATCCGTGCCCGTGCTCAGCTGCCTGCTGCGGGACACGCTGGAGCGGCTGGAGCTGCCAGTGGCGCGGAGCACATCGAGGTGGTGCGGCGGCCGCCGCAAGGCCTACGCACTGGTGCGGGTGCCCGCGCACAACACCACGCTGGCCTCGCTGCCCTCGCGCCTGCACACGGCCATAGAGGAGCACCAGATCCTGCAGGAGCTGGTGGCCGCGAAGGAAGGAGCTGGTGGTGGGGGGAGGGCCGGGGCCCTGCGGCCACAGAGAGGTGAGCACAGCCCGGGACACGGGTGCCAGTGGGAAGGGGAGTTCGGGGAGTGAAGCTACCTGCAGCGGGTACATGGGCACAGGCGTGGGGCGGGAGGAACAGCTTGGCAGAGCAAACCCCACCTAAGGGACCCAGGAGGCCCTGGTCGTGCTCCAGAAGACACCGGGGTCGGGAGGACAGCAGGAAGGTGGGGTGTCCTCGAACCCTTCTCAGCTCTGAGGTCTGTGGCTCAGGCCCAGGGCCCCAGGGTTCTGCCCTGTCCCTAAAACAAGCCGGCCTGGGTCAGGGAGTCATCTGTACCCCAGTGTGACGCACGTAAACTCCAGCTCCCAGGCCCTGGGAAGAGAGCTCTTCAGAGCCCCCAGAGGGAAGGCCAGCAGGAAGGAGTGTCCCGTGGGGCTCCCAGGATTGGGGGTAGAACCAGAGCCTCAGTCCCGAGGGACACTTCAAAGGCGCCCAGGTCAGGCTCCCCACTCCCACAGGGCCCTAGGGCTATAAGCAATTCTTGCCGCCTAACCACCAGGAGGACAGCGGCCCCAGCCCCAGCCCCAGTCCAGGCCCCAGCCCGGGCGCCAGCCCTCCGCTGGGCTCCAGCACCTCGCCTAGCCTGCCCAGGACGCCACGACGGTGCAGCCCCCAGGTTCAGCCAAGCGCCGCCCGCTCCGACAGCGCCATCGGGCACCAGGAGATCTTAGGCCAGGAGCGCCTCTTCCAGGGCGCCTTCCTGGGCAGCGAGACACGCAACGTGGAGTTCAAGCGGGCGGCGGCGAGTATCTGAGCCTGACCTTCAAGCACCACGTGCGGCGCTACGCGGTGCGCCTTCCTCAACAGTGAGGGCGGCAGCCTGTTCGTGGGCGTGGAGGACAGCGGGCGGGTACAGGGCACGCCGCTGCAGCCAGCGCGACGAGGACCGCGTGCGCCTGCTGGTGGACTCCATCCTGCAGGGCTTCCGCCGCAGGTCTTCCCCGACGCCTACACGCTCACCTTCATCCCCGTAGTCAGCGCCACCACCCGAGCCCCTCTCAAGGTGGGCAAGCGAGCCGGGTGGCAGCAACAACGCCCTGCCCTTCTTCAGCGCGGGTCGGGGCAGCAGGGGCAGGGGAGTGCTGGCACCACTGGAAAGGGCTCTGCCCCGGCCGCCTGCCGCCCTCAGAGGCTCCAGAACAGAGGAAGCTCTACGGGCGCTGTGGGGCAACGGCCGAGGATGGCGGGCCAGAGCTCTGTGGCTTCTCCCCAGGTAATCCGGCTGAGCGTGCACACCCCCAAGGCCCCGGTGGAGCCCCGGCTGTACGAGACGGACCAGGGGGAGGTGTTCCTGCGGCGGGACGGCAGCATCCAGGGGCCCGCTGTCCGTGCACGCTATCCAGGAGTGGTGCCGGCAGGTGGGTGGGACCGCGGGAAGGGGGGCGGGATGTGGATCAAGCGAGCGCCCACCCTACCCACCCCCGCCATCACCTCCTGTGCGTCACTGTTCCGTGGCTGGGGGAGCCCAAGGCTGGGGAGGAGCTGCAGGTGGTCCCGGGACTGTCTGCTGCCCCCAGGGAGGCTCCCCAGGAAAAGCCTTTTCTAGAGGAAAATGGCAGGTGGTGGCAGGAAGCCAGAAAGCCGAGCGGGAGGTGATGCCTTGCGCGCACCAGGCCCTGAGTTCGATCCTCGTATATACAACAAAAAAACACCATCCAGAGGGCTGAACCGGGCCAAGGAGCCGAGACAGGCAGAAGGGTGGGGATGGCAAAGGCCTTCCGCCCTCTGCCACTCCAGGGGCCAGGGTGCTGCCGGCACAGGGACGCTGACGCAAACGTCCAGGGGATGACTGGGCCAGGGGCATGGCTCCACCTGGCAGCACCCAAACAACAGGGGCAGGTGCAGGCATCCCGAGACCCCGCCAGCCCCGCTCAGACCTTGCTCCCCACCCGCCCGGTGCCCTCAGAAGTGGATGACGGAGCTGAGCAAGCTGGAGGAGCAGGTGGCGGTGCTGAAGGCGGAGAAGGAGCAGCTCCAGCAGCGGCTGCAGCGGCACAGGCCCGGCTCCTGCACTTGCTGCATCATGTGAGCGCCCGCCTGCACCCCCCAACCCAGGCCTCCAATAAAACCCTGGGCAGGAGGTGGCTTACCCCGACCAGGCTCCAGCCTACAGCTCAAGTCTCCTTCCAGCGTGAATCTCCAAGGAACCTTCCAGAAAGGCTGGGTGGAAACTCGGCCCACTGGTGAGGGTTAGGGATGGTCCTCTTCCCTGAAAGGGTTCATGTGGCCAGGCTGGGAGCTCAGACTCTGGGTGGGCACAAGGCCGGAAATTCGTCTTCTGGGGGCACACCTGCCTTGGGCTCAGCGAGACCAAGCTTCTGACTGTGAACGCCTGGCAGGGTCGTCTCAGTAGGGGCCCCGTGCACCTGCTGAGGCAGAGCCAGGCTGAAGCTGCAGGGGTCAGCTGTAGGGGTCAGTCTGTCCCCTTCTGCCTCCAAGGGCACCTGGAGGTTTGGGGGCAAAGGGCTGCACAGCCTTATTTCCCTTCCACCTGCGGGACAGCCCCGAGGGGGCAGCAGTGGGCCCTTGGCAGGCTGCTGGCAGGGCGACACTCCCACACGTGCCCTACCTGCCCAGGGAACCTTTCCCACCCCAAACCGCTGGGCTCCCAGATTCCTGCCGGGGCCACCCCCTTCCTTCATCATCCCAGCCTCCATAAAGGTGGCTGGCTGGGCTCACACAGCACAACCAAGCACAGACCTGCTGTGCTGCTCAAGAGAGGGGCCGCAGGTACATTTGGGGGGACAGTTTTATTAGATTTCAGGGGCTGGGTGCAGGGCACAGACAGAATTTTTTTCTGAAAAGGGGTGTAAGCCAAGTAAGCTTGTGAAATCTCTGGTCTATACAAGTCTCCAATTCAAACCTTTACTGACCGCTCCCTCCCTCCTGCACCTCAGTCCTGCCGCCCACTGCATTCCACTGGACCTGACTCACAACACAATGACCACAGGGCCTTTGCGCCACTGTCCCCCTGCCTGGGCTGTAGAGCTGTTTCCTGCCCACCCCAGGTGAGAGTCCAGCGGCCGCACAGTCCATACACTTCCCCTTTCATCTGGTCCATCCAGAGCCTGTCACATTGGTTGGTACTGGCTGCCCCAGGAAGCACCAGGTTGAGATCTGCTCCTTGCTGCTGTTTACACTCACACCTACAACACTAGATGTGGCAGATTGTTGGATGACAGGCTTAGCTAGCTTTGGAGCTTTGCTCTTTTACCCACTCACAGCTTAATCTACTTACATGTTCTTGAGCCAAGGTTCATTCTAATGAGATATCTCTTCTATGTAAACACTGATGGAAGGTGTGGCAGTTACAGAAGTCACTTTGACTCTGAATAACTTCTGTCTTATCTACTAAGGTTATCTAGATTGGGCACAGCTCCTCTTTTATACCCACTGCACCCAGCGTGGGACAGTTAGGATTTACCAGGAGACTGCCACCTGGCTACGTTGAGACTATCTTTAAGATTATAGGAAGGATCATACTAGTTTGCCCTCAAACAGGCGAGTGTGACCCATTCAGTACATGGAGAACAAGATACTCACAATCACCCTGGTGCAGATAATAAGAAGGACCTTGTGGGTACCATCCACATTACATGAAGCCCATGAAATTGAGATGTATTACTTTATATCAGCCCCCACCCCAAGTGTTTTACATAAGAGATAATTGTTTGGAAGAAGCGATTAGTCCTTTGTTTATACCTGTAATAGGGTGTGGCACCACCCTTCTGCACTGTTTAGGGTTATTTGTTGACAGGACCCTCCCCTGTCAACAGGATTACTTTGGTGTATATAAGGGACTGACTTGAGGAACTTGCTCTCTTGCTCCTTTTCCCCTTCTTTTGGGTAGGACTCCTCTTGGGTGAGATCCTCTCTCTTTGGTGGGAGACTTGGGCTCGTGTATGGTCCAAGTTCTGACCAGAGCTAGAGTTCTTTCATTATATTGGATTGCGGTGGTAGAGCTTTTTGTACCATTGGAACTGCGCCAGACTTGTGAGTTTTCATCCGTTCTCCCGTGGCCTCGGAGGTAGAAGAGAACTTCTGTCCTGATATTGTCGGGGAGCCGCTGGGGACAGCAGATGAAGTCCTGAATCTTAGTCTGAGGTTCCAGAAACTCCAGTGTCAAATGGGTCATCTCCATGGTCACATCTCCACCCTCATCCTCCACCACTGGAAGGGGGCACACTGGCTCGCCTCTGCTCGGAGACCGTCTCCCAGCGACCCACTCTGCTACGGGCACGCACACCCCATATGTGGCCAGTGCGCTGAAGACCAACCTGGGCCCCAGGGGGACCTGATCGCAGGACCCAAGGCAGTTTTCAGAGACCCCTTGAGGACTGACCAGGCAAGGACGGAGTCCAAGGGGGATAATTTCTGAGCAGGGTGACAGGCAAGATATGGTTGCCCACATGCCCCCAGACTCATAAATGCTTTCACGGGCAAAGCACTTGTGTCCCTGGAAGTGGGCAGTGAAGGACCTGTGGGCCACCTGGACTAACATGAATCATGGACCTCTTCTATCCCCGCCCACCCTCGGAGAACCTCAGCATCCACTGCAGCCCAGCCTGTGCCGGAAAGGGCATGCAAGTGGCCAGCTGAGGCCTTTCAAGGCACCCAAGTCCTCACTGCAGCAGGAACACGCTATCACCCAGGGCAGATCTGAGCCCTGGGGGCAGAAAATGGCTTTTACACACGATGGGAAATGTCCACATCCCACCCAGTGGCCATGTTTAAAGCACTGAGACGGTGCAAGTGAAGAAGTTTTATTTTGGGCCTGGAGAACCTAGCCTTGGGGACAGTGGCCTGGACAGTGGTCAAGGGAGCACACATCCTTCTCGGTGTCTAACACAGGAGGGGACTAAATGCTAACAGGTTCCGTCCAACAGTCGGTTTCTCCTGTGAGTGGAAGTGTGGGGACCACTGGCTGTCCCCCCCACCCTAGCCAGGACCTCTCTAATACTTCCACAAGAATGGGGTCAGCAGTAGATAATGCCCATCGCCAGAGGCTGGACGAGGGGCCCACCTCAGCCACATGCCTTGTGGTTGCAGAAACTGTCACGGGCTCCACGCGCTCAGGGTAGCCCTGACGTACTGTTGAGGAGCGTAGAGGGCCAAGTCTTGCTGGCGACCAGGTCATGTCTTGCGCGGGCCCGGGTCCAGGCCCAGCAGGGAGAATCAGGCCCACACTGGTACCCACTTGTCTTTGACAGAAGCTGAGAACCGAGAAGCCGGCACGTGTTTCTGAGGACTGGACTGTGCGGTGCCAGGAACCAAAGCCGGGCTCCCACACCCGGGGCAAGGGCTCCCGCCCTCTGAGCCGCCCCTAAAGCCTTTTCTGGAAAACTCTGGTGCCCGTGAAGCAGCACGGCCGTTCTCCATGTGAGCCAGCAATCAGACCACGTGCGACGACCACACGCCCGAGAGCCCACCGTGTTCATGGGGCCACGAGACACACACAGGACCATGAGCTGAAGGCGTGACCGTCTTGTCATTTATTTAAGTTATGGTCTACACCGAGTCCAGCCAGAACAGACACAACAGCTGTGCCCGCTGCTCCCTCATGCTAAGAAGATAGCTCTTCTTGCCTGCATTTCCGCTGCAGCTGACGCCATCCTGGAAGGAAAGTCCCCTCGAGCCAATGCGCTACGCAGGAGCGCCTTGCAGAGGCAGTTCCCAAGAGTCTGCTCTCTCGCTAAGGGACCCCTTGATGCAAGGAGTGTTTCGGCGCCCGGGAGGAAGAGAAAATGCCAGGGCACAGGCTGCTAAAAAACAACCCTGGGGCTAGGCTTCCTGCTGCCCCAGCCGGCTGACCCTCCTGCCAACATGCCAGCCAGAGTAAGCACCAGCTAAGGGGTCCCTCCCTGTTCGCTCCAAGGGCCCAGCCTCCAGGGGAAGCAGCGGGCTACCACGCAAACCCACAATGCTGCGGCGAGGTAGTTGGGAGAAACAAGGCGAGGGGCCTCCCACCAGCCGCACCCATCTGCTCTGGCCCCCCCATGTCCTGCTGCTTGTCTGCAAGGGGTACACGAGGAGCGTGCCCAGGGCCATGCGGCTCTCCGCACACATATGCTGGGACATGGAAGCCGCGGCCTCCCAGATACCGCACCCCATAGTAAAATAATCTGAATACAAACATAATTTAAAGGAAGTGTCAAAAGCCAAGTGTAAAATCAAAGCTGTTAACTCCATCTGAAGGTGTCTGAAGGCGCTGCTTGAAGAATCGCCCCTGTGTGAAAAACGAAAGTCCAATCACTGACGTCCTTCACAGCTGGGCAGGACTGGCCCCCGCCTGGGTCTCGTTTGTGAACTGAGGCCAGCAGTGGCTGGAGTCCCCACCCTGAAGAGCCTGCCCCCATGCGGTCCGGCTGTGCAGCCCCCAACACGGCTGCGAAGTGTGATCCGCTGATGGGAAATCCCCTGAACACAGCAAGGCACTAAAAAATGCCATGGAAGCTGGCAGCTTTTAACCACCAGGCTGTGGTTCCTGTCTCCAGCACTGTGCCAGCCTACAGTGCGGACGGGTGGTCAAGCCAGCCTGGTGGGCACCCCCACATGGGACTGCACACTGAGGAACTTCTGCGTGGAGGCACAGTATGGGGTTAAGGGATTGGGGGGGTTCATCTCACCACGCGGGACCCCCCAGAATTCTACTACCCCCTATAGCCCCTTCCCCAACCAGCAGGACATGTATTTTAGACTAAAAAGCAAGTTCACTCCATGGTGTTTCTGGTAGGAAGGGCCCAGGGCTCACCCAGTGCTCGCAAGACCTTGTGTCTGGGACCAAATCTTGAGCCTCCAGCATGAAAACAAGCACTTGTCCTTCCAGCCACCTCCCCCGCCCACTACCCTGTTGTCTTAGAGTCACAACTAACAGGAATGCCCAGGACTTCACTTATCAACATGCATATGCTGTCATTGACTGACTGCTTTTTGCTGTGTGGAATCTGGGCCTTCCCAGAATGAGCAGCAGCAGCAGGAGACGGTTGAATGAGTTCACTGAAGCCCATCAGGCCTGGGAGCTCTCAGCGCGGGTACGGCGCTCACACCAGAGGGACAGGCTCCAGCCCTGGCACGGCACGGCACGATACTGGAAGTGCCTCTGGAGCACAGAGCCGGGAACAGCCAGAGCACCGCCGGATGCACCCCCAAAAACTGAAAACTAAAAATCACTGAATAGCTTCCTCCATTGTGGAGACAAACATTTGCGTAAACTGGCAAAACCGAACAAGACGGACTCCTAGACTGCAAACTACCGTGGCTGTGAGCGAGGGAAGGCGGTGAGTGGGGGGCCATGAGCAAAAGGCTATTTGGGGTGCTGGAATTCTGGTGGGGGCCCCAGGCCACAGGTAAGAAGCACTGAACTACTCTGAGTCAGGGACAACACAGCTGTAAAGCGAGGGAAGCACTTCCTGATGAGAGCCCCAAGGCTCTGCCAAGATGACAAATGCCGTCTTGTCACACTCAAGCTCTGCATTTACAGTTACCTCAACTTTGGCCAGACTTTGAGCCAACCTGAGTCCCCTGAAGGGTGTATCTCAGCACCTCCTGCCCGCTGACCTCGCCGCACCTGGCCCTCACTTCACAAAAGCCTTGTAGCCTGCATACTGTCATCTCTCCCTCCCCCTCTCCCCCCAAGCCTCCAAAGCCACTTACACTGACTTCAATCGTGATTCGTTGACGGGAACTTCAGCTCCGTGATTTCCGAGTCGGGGGAACTGCTTCCACTCCTGTCACTGTAGGTGTCTCTGCAGGAATCAGAAGGTTTATTCACCTCAAACACTCCTGACTGTGTGGCCACACTCCCCACGTGCACTCAGAGCCACTCTGGGGCGCGGCTCTGGGCGTGGCCGAGCGAAGTTTCCTGTCTCCAGAGGCAGACCCTCGGGGACATCACACGCCTGAGACCCCGACTCTAGGCACTGGCTGGTAATGGCGCCCATGGTATGAAGCCCACCAAGACCACCTGACGGCAGCACTGCTGCCAGTGTGATGGTGGGACGCAGGTGGGCTGCCTGAGCAGACCCCCGGGCACCTACCTGGGTGAGAGCCGGCAGCCTTTCTGCAGGTAATGCGGGAGTCTGCCCACAGAGGCCAGGAGGAGGCCAAAGTACGGCGGGGATGGCTTGATGGGCCTGGACAGAAACTCGGGGTGGTACTGCACACCCACAAAAAAGGGGTGATCTGGAAGAGAACGCGCAAGCCACAACTTCACTACACATGCAGACAACGGGCAGGGGAGATGCCCACTCTCTGCTTCCCACCCAGACCCCATTCCCAGAGGCCAGCACTGGTGCCAATGGCTCCTCCGCCGGAACCTGCAAAGATTCCGAACCCAAAGAACAGCGGGGGGCTTCCCCAGGTCAGGCACAGCGCCAAGAAAAGCTGCTAGCACCAGCCCCTCACTGCCGACCCTTGGTCTCCCCAAGAGGGGCTGCTGTCCGGCTGGTCAATACTGGCAGCGCTCAGGGACCCGCCCATCCTCCCCTTCGGCCCCTTCCCGCTGGCCCAGGGGCCGGAGTCTTCCACCCGCTGCTGTCTGCCAACACTGCAGGCACTCACCTTCCAACTCCACGATTTCCATTCTCTCTCCTTCCACATCCTGCCCGACAAACTTCAAGCCCTGCTCTTCCAGACACTTCTTCAAGACTGGATTCACCTGTAGAAGCCTAAGGTGTGATTCTGCAGGTCTCCCACGCACCCCCATGCACCCCATTTTCCCGGAGCACTGGCAGGAACACCCAGGAACACAGGTCCAGACCCTGCCTCCTCACCTCAAACCGGTGGCGATGTCTCTCTTCCAGGTAATCCAGGTCCCCGTAGAGCTTCCCTGGGGAACAAGCAGACTGGAATGACCCACGGGCCTCCCCGCTCAACCCCTGTGAACCATCAGGGCCAGTCACGTACACTGGGCCTTCCCTGCACCCTGGGTCGCCACCCAGAACCACCCAGAGCCACCCTGAGTCACCCAGAGCCATGGTCCTAAGACGTGTGACCACCCTGAGAAGCAGACCCCCTCCCCACCCACAGAATGGGACAACCAAGGCACGGAGCACATTTCTGTGGGAAGATGCTCAGGAAACCACCCCAGGAAGGAGCTCTGGGACCGTCTGAGGTGCCTGGCTGCCCCTGGCAGCACTGGGCCAGGCACCCCATCTGGGAACAGGCGGCATTCTCAGACCCAGAGAAATGGGCCTCAGATAGGCCTGGAAGGTCAGACCCATGACTCCCACCCACAGAACAGCCTCTGTGTACAGGGCTTCCCGGGTTAGGACAACCCCCAGCAGCGCCAAACACTGGCCACCCCAAGTTCCCCCTAAAGCTGAAGAACTTCCTATATCTATTTAATAAACCTATTTCTGATGGGGCGTGGGGAATCAGCATTTCAGCAGCCGTCACACATGGGACAAATGGTACAGAGTGTGACGAGTTACAGGAAGCTGAAACCTGCCCCACCTGTGCATTGGGCCTTTTCGACACCCACAAGCCTCTCAGGCTCCGGAGCAGCACGTAAGGAACAAGAACAGGGTGGCCACAGAAGGCACAGAAGGCAGCCTGGCTCGCGGCCAGGAAGCGCACAAGGCGCCTGACCCGAGGCCACCCTTACTCATGACGGAGTTCTTGGTCTGGAACAGGGTCCGCCTCTTGCCCAGCCGCATGGTTCCACCCATCTGCCCGGAATTGTGCTCAGGCATGTCGATGACCTAGAGAGGTTCAAGAGTCAGACACGTGGGGCACCGTGAAGCCGGAGTCTCCGACCTGCTTTACAGGTGACGCTTGTCACGGGGAGACTGCCTCCCAGGGGCCATTTTCTTTTTTCATTTTTAGGGGAGGGGCCAGGGATGGAGACTCCTTTCAAACAGTGCTCAGGGAGCCGGGGCCACTCGGACAACCCCAGAGATGCTCTGGCCACTCGTGTCACAGCAGGGGGCTACCTGGTGGGACTCAACTCAGGTGCCAGCGAGTAAAGAGTTCAGAGCACCTCCTAGCGCCGGTCACTTTGAGTTTTCTGTGGCTAAGGGCTGAATCCTGCGTGGCGGCACTGGGCCAAGAGTGATCTAACTGGGACAGGTAAAGCCAGGCGGAGGCATCCTCACCGCATTGAGGAAAGGAGCCCACCCAGGGCCACCATCCCAGAGGCCAAGGGCCCGCAGTCCAAGTATGCTCCATCCCCAGGACTCTGGACACTTTCTGACCCGAAAACCTTCTCGGGGTCCTGCCTGCCCCACTGCCTCCAGCACCAGGTTTCATGCCTTGTGTCTTCCTGTTCACTTTCAGGAAACACACGTTTAATGGTGTCTTATGTCCTGAAGTCAAGGGGCTCACCTGTTTTGTTTACCAGTGGCCCAAGGTCAACCATAGGCCTGTTACCTGCACTGGGGATTCATTGAATAAAGCAACAACTCGTCCTCTAGCAGCAGATACAACATACAGTGTGTGCCAGCCTCAAAAGAGCGCCTGTTACAGGGGCTGCAAAGCCATGGGACGGGGCGCCCCACAGTACCTGAAGCATGCGTGTCCTGAGTCCTGCAACTCATGGATTCACCTGGTTGAGCACAGCTGTAAGTGCCCACCTGGAATGCTTCCTACCAGTCCCGGAGGGTGACACGGAGAACTAGGGCCGGAAAATCCACCACAGCCACCAGCACTGTGGCTTCTAACCCTTCCCTGGCGAAGGGAAAAGTAGCAAGAACCCGCTCAATGAGAGCAGAAACTCACCACTGGATGATTGGTCTTTGGATCAAACTCGGTAGAATTGGCATCTGAAAAATAGAAACACTTGTTTGTATAGTTACCATCAAAATGAATGACTTTAAAGTTGTACTCCTGAGCACTACAATCATGACTTCCCTCCCTAGTTTGCTACTGAGAACAGCTGGTAACTATTTTTGGGGGTGGAGGGGGTGTCCCAAGCAGTGTTAGGGGACCCCAGGGCATGAGGTGGGGGAGGGAGTAGCTCCGGGACTCACCCAGCGATGCTTGGGGGCCTATGGTGGCAGGATGGAGCTGGCGTGGTGACTCACATAAGCCTGTCCCCATGCAATCTCCCCTGACCCAGGAACACCAAGACATTTTATAATGTACTTTCATATAAACTTGAAATCTGTCAGGTTCTGGGAGTCTCCCTGGACATTTTATAATGTACTTTCATATAAACTTGAAATCTGTCAGGTTCTGGGAGTCTCCCTGGACACTGGGAATAGAACACTGGCAGCCTGGCCGGATCTGCAAGGCCTCTGTGGCCGCAAGCCTCCAGGAGCGCCGCAACAGCCCCCCAGGATCATTCCTTTCCTCCCCAGCAGCTGAGTCAGCCCAAGTCACCTGCACCGGGGCCATCTAGTTCCTGGTACACTGTCCCTTGTGCCTGTGGAATCTGCAGCCAGGGCCCTGGTCCCTGCCAGGGCTGACCCACAACAGTGACGCTCACACTGCGCCTGGTCACTCGCCCACCTGGGAGCTGCATGCGTGGGTAGGTGGATAGGGAGGTGAGAAAGGATCTTGGGTGCCCCGAGGGCCAGGTGCTGAGAGGACAGACCGTACCTGTCAGGAGCTCAGGAGCCACAACCAATAGGCATACTGCCCAGAGGGTGAGTCACTGTCCCCGTGGGCTACTGGAGAGCAACTCAGAACACATGAGGCGAGCCCAGGCTAACAGCCACAGAGGACCCACTGTTAGTTCCTAATCAAATAGCTCTGCTCTTCCAAAATCTCCAGGGCCCTTTCTGGAACCCTCACATTTATCAGCCGGCTGCAGGAACCAGCACGCAGGTGCAGACTCTTCCCCAGAAGCAGGCCTGACCTGCACCACCAGAACTGACCGCACAGCTCAGGTATGGCCGTGGGGCCGGGTGCAAGCTCCAGAAATGCTGCACACAGGGCCAGGCGTTTCAGAAGCTGGCAGTCAAGCACCACATGTGTCCCTCCCACGGCAGGTGGCTGGGGTGGAAACAGTACCTGAGCTGCCGGGCCGGGTGACCAGCCCATGCGCCTAGTGGGAGTGCAGAGCACGGTGGTCTTAGAGATATGACGAGGAGCCAAAACCCACCGATCTTGGAACCTTTGGAGTCACAACCGGATGCTGGAAGCCACCGAGTGTGGGTGGTTGGTGCCGCAGTTAACGGGGCAGAGATAACAGGCATCTCCCTATCTGCCAGGAGCCATGCGGGGCCTGTTTCCATGCACTGCCACTACAGACCCAACAGGACCTCCTGCTACAGGAGAGGCCCCAGGCAGGCTGAGTCACCCGCCTTAACTGCCCTTAGCTAAGGATCAAGCCGAATCCAGGACCAGGTCTAAGCACTCCAACATCCACGTTCCTTTAGTCGCCACATGGCCTCCCATGGTCCCCAATTCTCCCACCAGCACCAGGCTGGGGACAGTGGCCTCAGGAAGAGAATGAGGATCTCCGGTGCCCGGAGGCTGTACACCCTCCTCCACGGTTGGCTGAAATCTGCCCCCCCTTTCGCCAATGCTGCAGCTCCCTACAGGGTGCTGGGATACCAGCCTGTCCTTGCCCGGCCTGTCCCAACCGCCAATATGCACCCAGCCTCGCACCCCCAGGGAGCATGGAGGAACTTGAGGGCTAAAGGGACACCTACCTTGCCATCCCAACACATTTCGAAAATTCCACCACTGCCAGCTGCATTCCTAGGCACACACCTTGCGGCAGGAGAGAAAACAAATGTTTCCATGGACAGTCACCCATCCAACTCCCGCTACCCACTCCCACCAGCCTGCCACGGACATGAAGTCCGGGTGGTCCGAGAGCTACAGCCACAAACTCCTGATTCCCAGCCACAGACAAGGACCCCAGGCTGCTGGGCTTTGTCTGACTCAGATGCCCCAAACCGGTCTGAAGATGCGGGAAGATTTCAGAAGCCAGCCAATTACCGACGTACTGAGAGGAACAATACCCTATTCAGTACTTTTAACCACCAGGGTTTTCTAGCCCATCTGTAACAGGACCAATTAAAGACGAGTAAAACAGCACCAGGAAACGCATCACAGTCGGCGGGTGCCAGAGACCAGAGCATCCCCTCAGCCAGGGCACAGCTGAGCATCTGGGCTCAGGGACCAGCTCTGGGCTGCTGCGGCTTCAGTGTCAGCGCCAGAACCCGGCCTGCAGCCAGCAAGCACAGCTCAGCCCTTGAAAGGCAAGTGAGTACGGCTCCCGTAAGAAGCCAAAGGGTGCCTGGGGGTGATCTGCTGTCCAGGAAGACAGCAGCTGTTTAGTTTCTGTTGGTTCAGGCTCAGCTCCCATCAGGCCCTTCTCTCTCTTCCTTTCTCCTTACCCAAAAATGGCTTCTTCTGCTTGCGAGCCCAGGCGATTGCATGGATTTTCCCTTCTGTTCCTCGAACACCAAACCCCCCTGGAACCAGCACTCCACTATAGAGAGAAACACACGGTGGTCCCCTTTTCACCCCCGTCTGCTCTTGCAACAGCCCAGCAGCCATTCTCCAGCTAGACGCCACAAGGCTACTTTGCCCACGCAGCTGCTCTGTCAGCGAGGCTACTGCGATACACTTCCTGCTCACCTCAGCAAACTGCAATAAACACCAGGGACTTAGAAGATGAGCACAAAGGGATAAACTTCCCAGCACCCCCGGAAACGCTTATGGTAAGTAACAAGACAGCACGGAGGATGCAGTACTTGACTACAAAGGCCCTGTTCAAGGCGTCTTTAAAATCTTCCAATACACAGTAAAAAATTTTCCTTTGAATGTTTAACCTCTTATTTACAGTTTTCCCCAAGTGGACGGGCCCTCTCGGCACCAGCTCAGTGTACAACACCTAACTGGGACCTCAGGAACAGTTCTCTGGATCCAGGACAGCCAATGATTCCAATGAACTAGAATCTCTTGCTAATTTTTGACTATTAAAGTCAAATCTGCCAAAAATAACATGAGACTATGGGTTGGATGGCTGCCAATCAAGATCTTTAAGCCTCACTAAAAGATGTATATGGCAAACGATATCACAATCAGAACACATTTTCTTCAACCTGCTCATAGCTTTAGCTGTATCAATAGTCCCTATTTTTGAGTCACATCCAGCAATACTCAAGGGTTACTCCTGGCTCTGCTCAGGAATTACTCCTGGTGGTGCTCAGGGAACTATAAGGGATGGTGGGAATCAAACATAGGTCGGCCATATGCAAGGCAAACGCCCTACCCACTGTGCCATCACTCCAGCCCCAATAGTCCCTATTTTTTTTTTTTTGGCTTACAAGTTCTGGGGACTATACCTGGCAGTGCTGGGGGGGGGTGAGGGAGGGAAATCAGGGACAGGGTATTCCACCACTCCAGCAGTTCTGGTAGGGTCGGCAGAGCCATAAGCAGTGCACCAGGAATCGAATCGGGATTGGCTGCATGCAAGGCAAGCGCCTTACCCATTCTACTCTCTCTCCTCTGCGCTTTCACAAGGCTCAAGTCATACGGAATGTCACCTTCCCAATACTGAAAGGCTCTGCTGATCACTTGCTCCGAACACGGACCCGGCCCGCCCCAGGCGGGAGTAGCTTACTTGGCGCTGCAGAGCTTCTGCCAGGCTTCGTGGTAGCGCACCGGCTCCTCCTGCAGGGTGCTCGGCTCCAGGTCCGTGGAGTCTATGTACTGCGGGGAGGGGGGTTCACACAGGGGAGAAGGAGGCAGGCTCGTGACTCCCTTCCCCACAGTTCTCAACCTTGTCCCGGCCTTCATAATTTAAACAAGCTCTAAATGACAACCTTCATAACAAACATTCAAATCTTTCTTAGACAAAGTACAGAAATGTCCTTCAAAATCATTAATGCCCACATGCTCCCAACCTGCCCTGTCCTCGGTCTGCGTTTGGGGCCCTCGGCCCCCACAGAAGCACCTTCTGCCCCAGAGACCTTTCCGCAGGGCCCTTCCAGCCACACTGCTTTTCATTTCTCTCAGCGTTACTAAAATATAATTTACACAATGAAATAAGTGTTTTAAGGGTATGCTCTGCTGAGTTCTGTCAAACACACAACGCTATTGCCAGCACCCACCTCCATCGACATACAGAACATCATCAACCCCAAGTCTCTCCTGCCCCCTGCAAACACTCCACTGCCCACCTCCTGCCCAGGCCAGCTGGAACCTGCTCTCCCCCTCAATGGGCTCAGCGTGGCCTAGAGCGGAGCCCCACAACGCAGACCCTGTGTCTGCCCTGTCCTCCACGCTGCTGTGTGGCTCACCAGCATGCTGCTTTCACTCCACGTGGCTGTCCATGTTAGGAACAGACTGCATGTTTATCACCCAACTGTTCTGGAAACCCGGCTGGTCTTGGAGCTACGCTATTATGCAGGAACTAGTGGTCCCCCCCACCACCCCAATTAATCATTCTGAGAACATCTTTTCGTTTCTCTAAGTTTCTAAGAGCGGAGTTTTTGAGTCAGGTATTGTCTGTGGATCTTTACGTGAGGCTGCCAAGCTGTAGTAAGCTCCTTGTGGCAAAAGGGATTGGCTGTGCCATTTCCCTGGCCCACCTGCAGGCCAGGAGCGCAGACACGCTGAGCCACTCACTGGGCACCTGTCAGCATCTCACTCTTTCAGGGCTTTCTCCCGCGTGGTGCGAGCTCCCGAAGCACTCATGGCACCAGAGTCTTCTCACATAAGCCATGGCACTTTTTTTAAAAGCATCTGCTCAAATCTTTCCTGAGTGGGGGAGGGCAAAAGGAGTAGGGAGGGGGCGGCAATGCTGGGCCACACCCAGGTCTGCCCTGTGCTCAGGACTTCCTCATGGTACAATGCTCCGTGATCTGAACTTGGTGCTCGGGATCACACTGTTGGCTGCGGGCAAGGCAAGCGTACTATCTCTCCAGTCCATTCTCAGATCTTTTGCCCACCTCGCCCAAAAAGGTTGCTCATCTTTCGACCACTCTCTGCCTGTATTTCCTGCAATGACTCCCCATGGAAAAGCTCCAGCTTCGCCCGCCAACAAGGTTCATGAGTGAGCCCCTCAGCAGCCTGACTGCAGACAAGTATCACTTCACACGTGTCTGTCCACGGAAGACTTCCCTCCCCACGGCCCGGCTGAGCCTGCTCCCACCCCCCTCGTTACCTTAATCTCCAGCTTGTGATTGATGGCCAGCGCAGAATGCTCCAGAGCTTTAATGACAGAGGCATACGAGTCTGAGAACTTGGTGTATTTGCCCACGAGGGCAATGGAGCAGGTCTCCAGCAAGCGATCGTACCTATCAAAGGCCAACAAACACCCATCACTCAAACTGTACGCCCCACTGGGACATCAAAATTGCCTTTTGAAAGAGAAGAAAAACGTACCTGAAAAGACTATAATGGACACAGCTATTAGCTAAGTTCTGCGAACAGAACAATGAGGAAGGAGCAATTTCCAACTCAACACAGCAGCTTTGTGAAGAAAACAGAACCGCAAAAAGCTGCAAAGGGTTGGCTTCAAAAATCTCAAATTACACATAGAGACATCATAAAATGTTAATATCTGTAGGGCAAGCCAAAAAGTGTTAAGAGAAGAGAGAGAGAAATACAGAGAGAGAGAGAGAGAGAGAGAGAGAGAGAGAGAGAGAGAGAGAAAGAAAAGATGCCTGCTATAGGGGCAGGCTGGGGTTGGGTGGGAGGGAGTGTTGGGACATTGGTGGTGGGAATGGAGCACTGGTGGAGGGATGGGTGCTGGAACACTATGACAGAGACCCAATTATGAACATCCTTGTAATTGTATATCCCACGGTGGTATAATAAAAATTAAGGGAAAAAAAATCTCAGATTGTTTTAAAAAATCAAATACTAAAGGGCAACAACAATTAAAAACACATGGAAACACCCACCCTAATATAGAAACATTAATTCATATCATTTACAATAAGCATAAATTAAATTAATCATCATAATTAAGAAGAAAGCCAAACTGTTTATAGGGTTTACAAGCAGCCACCACATTGGGGGCAGGTGGATGTAGTTCAATGGGAGAACATCTGCCGTGGAAGGCATGTGGCTACGAGTTCAACATCCGAATGGCAAACCAGGATGTGATGGCCCTCAACCACTGCATCCACATGTTCATAATCTCCGATTATGAACAAAGACACCTGCAGTCACACAAATATGCATGGAAAGAAAGGGACAGAGACGAAGGGAGAATGCTAGACAGAAATAATCAGTCGGGGTAGAGCGATAGCACAGCAGGGAGGGTGTTTGCCTTGCATGCGGCCAGCCCAGGTTCAATCCCGGCATCCCCCGAGCAATGCCAGGAGTAATTCCTGAGTGTAGAGCCAGGAGTAACCCCTGAGCTTCGCACGAAAAAAGAGAGAGGGATAGAGAAAGAGAAAGAGAGAGAGAGAGAGAGAGAGAGAGAGAGAGAGAGAGAGAGAGAGAGAGAGAGAGAGAGAGAGGATAAGCACGCTGCCCCAAATGTACTGGCATGAAGTGGCAGAGAGAAGACAGTCCTGAGTGTGGGGAAATCTGGCAGCTGAACCAAGACTGGACATGCTCACTGGCCCTTTGCTTGCACTGGCCAAGTGGCCTCCCCTCAGGCATTCCCCAGAGCAGTCTCACAGTCTCTGTGTGGGCCTGGGGCCGTGGCACCACGTAGTGCTAGTGCGGATCTCGGGTCCCTGCAAAGAGCAGGGTGGCAGGTGTGTGGGAGACACTCACTGGAGCTCTGAGCCCACACACCTCGGACTTCCTTGGTTATGCTCCAGCCACAGATGGCCAAAGCCCTTCCTCAGCCTCCTCTTCCGTAAGCACCTTCCCTTCCCTGCGCTGAGATGACCTGTGAATGCTGAAGAGTCCCCCGAAGACGGAAACAGGCCCACCGCCCGCTCCCCTGAGGCTCACCTGTCCGCCATCTCCTTCCACTTCATCAGCATCTTCCGGGGCTGCCGCTCAATAGGCAGGTCAAGTCTCGAAGAAAATAGTCTACGACCCCCTGCTCCTCCAACAGCAAGGGCACTCGGTAGATGGACGAGACATCATGGACACAGATGACCTGTTTAATAGAGCCAACGTTATTATTTTGGGCTTTGTTTGTTTGCGGGCCAGACCCAGTGGCTTACTCCTGGCTCTCCACACTTGGGGCTGACTCCTGGCTCTGCAATCAGGGATCACTCCTGATGGGGTTCGGGAACACATGGGGTAGAGGGAGCTCAAACTCAGTCAGTCGTGTTCAAGGAAGTGCCCTTCCTGCTGTACTATTGCTCTGGCCTGAGCAAAGGTTATTTAATAAAAGCAAACAAAGCTCTGCGGGCAGACAACCTTTCAATAACAACATCTCCAGAAAATATCTTAAAACCGGGAAACAGGAAAAAGGGCAGTTTTCTAGAGAAATATAAATGAACAAGATGAACACAAGAGAAGGAGGGGCTGAGTAGCTAATCTCTCAGGAGCCTGGAAGCAATAATCTTTCATTAAAAAAAAGAAATCACAAATGTAGTTGAAAAGCAAACAGACCCAAGAAGAGTGATTTTTCAAATAGGCTATTTATTTACATTGCATCACTTGGGAGAGCTTTAAATAACCTAAAGCCCAGAGTCCCAGCCGACTAAGAATCTGGGGTGGAGGCATTAGTAGGTTTTAAAGCCAAGGTTGAGAGTCAGTACATTTAGGCAATTTATCAGTGGAATCTACTATACCAACAGAATACAGGAGAGAAAAGTCTCAGAAATATGCCAATTTAATAAAATATCAATTCATGCAGAGACAGAGAGAGAGACAGAGAAAGAGTGGAACGGGGCTGTCTGCTATTAAGGCAGCATGGGGGTGGGCGGGAGGGGGGGGGTACATTGGTGGTGGGAAATGGGGCACTGGTGGAGGGGATGGGTGCTGGAATACTGTATTACCAAGAACCAGTTATGAACACCTTTGTAATTGTATGTTTCAAGGTGGTATAATAAAAAAAGAAAAAAATATCAATTCAAAACAAAATTAAACTGGGGCAGGAGTGATAGCACAGCGGGTAGGGGCGTTTGCCTTGCACGTGGCCCACTGGTTTCGATCCCCGGCATCCCATATGGTCCCCCGATCACCGCCAGGAGTAATAAGAAAAAAAATAATTAAATTCTTGGCAAATTATGAACAGAGAACATGTGAAAGAAAAAAAGAAAATACACAGGAAATATCTGGTTCAATATTTAGTGCTCAATACCTAAAGCTTTGAACAAATTCCAAAAGGGCATCTGTGCTTGTATATGTGCAGCACATATACTAAAATTGGAACAATACAGAAAAGATTATGCTACCCGCACGGCAGAGCCTGGCAAGCTACCCGTGTCGTATTTGATATGCCAGATACCAGTAACAATTATAGACCTCATTCCCATGACCTGATGGAATGGTTTGAGTCTCTTTATGTTCCGGAGCAAGCAGGTGCCCTTGGGCTCTACTTGCATGAGACAGGTCATATGGAGATGTTACTGGTGCCTGCTCGAGCAAATCGAAGATGAACGGGAAGACAGTGATACAGTGATACAGAAAAGATTAACATGGCCCCTACACAAGGATGACACAAAATTTGTGAAGCGTTAAGAAGAAAAAAAAACAAACAAAACATACTGGAATCTGACAACCAGAACATTCTAGAACCATCAGCTATTACACAGGTAAAAAAAAAACATGTTCATGAACAGAGAAAGAAACAAGCCATGAATTACATACGGTATTACGGTTTAGCTATAAAAACTCACAGGATTTACAGTGAAACCATCAGAACAACCTAAAGAAGACTCCTGAGGCTGCGGGGTAAGATCATTGGGCAGAAGCCAGCAGGGAGACCCTGGCCGCACCCTCATCCACCCAAACAGTCTTCTAACTGCCCTGATTTCAGCTCTTTCTCTCTTTTTCTTTTCTTTTTGGGTCACACCCAGCAATGCTCAGGGGTTACTCCTGGCTCTGCACTCAGGAATTACTTCTGGCGGTGCTCAGGGGCCATATGGGATGCTGGAGATCAAACCCAGATTGGCCGTATGCACAGCAAATTCCCTACTCGCTGTGCTATTGCTCCGCCCCCTGCTTTCAGCTTTCAAGCATGAGAGCCATGGAGTCTAACGAGGGACAGAGTCCTTCAGAGAGGTCCAGCCAGTCTATGGTTATACCACCCTGAGCGCGCCCCATCTCGTCAGAGAGGTCCAGTCATAACCTGGGGCCCAAATTTAGCTGACCAAGTCTCCCCCTGGAGGCCCTGTATAGATCTGTGCAATGTAACTGCATTAATCTGTGAGCAGCAGCCAACTAATTAGGGGGCAGTGAGAGAAGACGGGCCTAGAAATTTGGGGAAAAAGAAATCATTCTTTTTTGGTACTGTTCAGTTCACAACAACCTATTCTGCTACAGTAGTGAACTTCACTCACTAGTCTAGAAAGATACTAAATCAGGCTCTTCAAGCCCTTACTCTCCCTTGAACATGTATCTCATCTGTTTGTCTTTCTTGACCGGTTAATTTCCACTCTGGAGCCTGTGGAACAGTCTTGAACACATATTTCTCCCTTTGTCTCTCTCCTCACATCTTTCTAAGTAAGTTTCAATATAACTATTTTGCTTAGTATACACTCACAAAATTATTCATATCAAATCATTAACATGGTGGGGCTGGAGCAATAATCCAGCGGGTAGGGCATTTGTCTGGCATGCGGCCAACCCGGGTTCAATCCCCTGCATCCCATATGGTCCCCCACACAGTGCCAGGAGTAATTCCTGAGTGCAGAGCCAGGAGTAACCCCTGAGCATCGCTGCTGGGTGTGACCCAAAAAAAGCAAAAAAAAAAAAAATCACTAACATGGATGATAAAAAAAACTGATCACTAACAATGTAATTATTCTGATGGCCATGTGCTGCACTTAAGACAAAATCCCTCTGGCCTCACACCCTGAAGCCCAAGGCACGAGAAGATATCCGTCTCCTTAAAGGAAAAGGGGCCTCCCCTGCCTCACAGCCAGCACAGGCCAAGGGCTTTATCGTGCACTGCCCCGCCCCGCTCCTGGCAATCCTGTAAGTAGGCTCCAACTACTCAACTCTGTCACTTTGTTCTCTGCTTCCAGATAAGTGAGGCTCTTGGCTTAGTCTCCTGACCCTCAATTATTGAATGAAGGGGCCTAGCTAGTTTAGAATCTTTGCTGTTTAATCCACTTACATTTAGGCTATTTAATGCTCTTAAGCCAGGGTTCATGCTAATGAGATCTCTGTGTAAACACTGGTTGAAGGTGTGGCAGTTACAGGAGTCATTTTGACTCTGAATTAAAAATTTCTGAAATATGGGGCCCGAGCGATAGCCCAGCGGGTAGGGCGTTTGCCTTGCACGCTCCGGCCTGTGCCGGCCAGCCCGGGTTCAATCCCATATGGTCCCCCGAGCACCACCAGGAGTAATTCCTGAGTGCAGAGCCAGGAGAAACCCCTGAGCATTGCCGGGTGTGACCCAAAAAAAAAAAAAAAAAAAAACAAAACAAAAAACAAAAAAAAAAACTGAAATATTACAATCTCTACTATGATTTCAGTGTTATCTAGATTGAGCACAATTCCTCTTATACCCACTTGTCTCAGTGTGGGACAGTTAGAATTTACCAGGAGACTCCCATCCTGGCTACACTGAGACTGTGTTGAAATTAAAGGATCACACTCAAGCAGGTGAGCATGACCCTTTCGGGAAACAGAGGACAAGACACTCAGAATCACCTTGGCGCAGATGATAAATAAGGACCCTTTGGGTACCATCTAGATTGCATGAAGCCCATGAAATTATGACATGTTTCTCCCCATCAATATACATCCATTAAAATGTATTTCCTTATACCAGCTCTCTCTCTCTCTCTCTCTCTCTCTCTCTCTCTCTCTCTCTCTCTCTCTCTCTCTCTCTCTCTCTCTCTCTCGTTTTGACATGAGATAATCTCTTATGAGGAAGGGACTAGTCCTTGGCATCATTATTTTTTTAGAACTGAAACAAGTGTGGCACCACCCTACATCTACACCTAGAAGCTGATTCACTGACCTTTGTTGGCACTACCCTCCCTGAACATAGGACTATTACTTTTGGATATATAAGGGGACTGACTTGAGGTACAGCGTCCACTTTGGTGGGAGACTTGCGCCCGAAAGTGCATGGTCGGAGTTCTCACCAAGAGCTAGAGGTCTGGGGAACCCCGTTATCTTGGGTTGTAGTGGCGGAGCTTGTTTTAGTGAAAGCCTTTTGGAAATGCGCTGGACTCCTGAGTTTTCATCCATTCCCCGCCAACCTCGAAGGTAGAAGGGAACTCATTTCCTGATATTATTGGGGACCCAGCGGCTCCCTAACACTCAAGGAATCGTACACTAAGACAAGCCTTCCCACAAACTCCTTAACCTCAGCACTCCCCTTCAGCTGTACCTGCCCACAGCCGCAGCCTCCACATACCCTCCTTAATTAGCACAGACTAACAGAAAAGGCCAAATATGTTTTGAGCCCGTAACAGACACACAAACTTGAGCGGTTCTTGTACATGTGAAATAAAACTGGGGGAGGCGGTGAATCTGCAAAATTGTTTCCAGTCAGTCATAAACACTACCCTATTAGGCTATGAGAAACTCCAGCCCTGCCAGATTCCAGCCCTGGGTCACTCCGTAGCCGGGCCAGGCCACCCACAGCCACTAGGGAAGATCAGGGCCCAAAGTTCGAGATAGAATTCCTTTCTTGTTTGTTTTTGGGGGGCCACACCTGGTGGTGCTCAGGGACGATTCCTGGCTCTGTGAACAGAGATTCCTGTTGGCACTTAGGGGACCACAGGCCGAGCCGGGGTTAAGCCAGGGTCACAAGCATGGCAAGCGCTTTAGCAAGTGCTTTACGCTCTACACACTCTCTAGTCCAACAGCAAAATCCTTTATTTTAGGGGCTGGGGCGACAGCACAGCGGGTAGGGCGCTTGCCTTGCACGCAGCCGAGCTGGGTTCGATCCCTGGCATCCCATATGGTTCCCCCAAGCACCGCCAGGAGTAACTCCTGAGTAAAGAGCCAGGAGGAACCCGAGCATCGCCGGTGTGACCCAAAAAGCAAAAAAAAAAAAAAAAAAAAAAAAAATCCTTTTATTTTTCCTTAATTTTTTTAAACATAGACACCATATTCACGAGTTATTCACAGCTGAGTTTCAGGACACAATGTTCCAATCCCTGTGCTGTCACCAGTGTTACCTTCCCTCCACCAATATCCCCATTTTCCCTTCCCATCCCCCAGACTGCCTCCTTGCCAGGCCCATTTTGAAGTTTGGTTGTTGTAGTTTGGCTCCTGCTTTCCATCCTGTTGGCTACGGTTCAGACATGTTAAATAACCTCTTCACCACCCGCACCTGGGGCCCTGCCGCTTTATGCTACCCTCCACCTGCCTCTTGCTTCCCCCCCACTTCAGTTCCTTTCCTTCCCTACCTCTGCAGGCCAGGTTCCAGGATAATCTAGGGACTCCCCCTCTTGATGCCTGTTTTTCCTAGTCCTATTATCCTATGTAACAGTTAAATGAGTTCATCTGCCATTTTTCTTCTTTTAACTTACTTCCCAGTAGCAAAACTTTATAATGCGTTTACTTCCACTTTGTATTTTTTTTTTCTTTTTTGGGTCACACCCAGCGATGCTCAAAGGTTATTCCTGGCTCTGCACTCAGGAATTACTCCTGACAGTGCTTGGGGATCATGTGGGATGCTGGAGATCATATGGGATGCCGGAGATCGAACCTGGGTGGGCCACATGCAAGGCAAACACCCTACCCACTGGACTATATCACTCCAGCTCCACTCTGGATTTTCTTAAATAAACGGTTTCTACCTCTGAGGGAATCATTCTAGCTCTAAATGCAGGTTTCCTGAATTGCCATATGCCCATCAAGGACAACTGCTTTGCTAATTTAACAACTACTTTAATGTAGTTTCTTCCTCTACTGGAAAGGCATGCCTGTTCCAACGGTACATGAGACAGAACGCATCCAGGGGTGGGGTGAGGGCATGGGGGAGCTGCTCGTCAGAACCCTGTGCTGGTTTCTTCCCCTGAGGGTCCTCAACTTCAAAAAAGTAGCGCTGCTTGCTTTCCCTCATGAAGTGGTCTATTCAGCTGACACCCTATGGAAGGTCAGTCTCTGAGTCTCGGGTATGAGCACACAGACACACTCACACACACGCAAGCATGGCACATTTACCACCAGCACCTATCTGTGACACACGAGTCTCCCAGGAAAAGATTAACCTTGGCACCCGAGGAGGAGGAGGAGGTCTGACAGGTCAAGACAATGCTATGTCAGAGCCAGGCCAGCAGGGGAGAGAGGGGACCCAATCAGCAAGGCTGGCGTGACGCTGACTAGCCTGGGCCAGCGAGCGTGACCTGGACAGAACTGTCTCAAATGATGGCATTGCAAGTCCCATGCAACTGCTTAAGAAACTTCAGAACAACAGAAGCAAACAATTACACCAGAACATGAGAAGATCACTTACTTGTTCAGGCTCAACATGGCAGAACATTGATATTTTCTCTTTTACTGATGTGTCAAGGGGATTTGAGCACCTGCACACAACCTAGCAGTAAAGAAAAGAAGTTTAGCCCGGAAGGGGATTTAAAGTGGGCGACAGGTAGTCAATCGGGATTTCCCTGAATAAATGTTAAAGGCAGACAGCAAAGAAAGCAAATGAAGAACCTAACGACCACACCTAATGTGGACCACGTAGGAAGCTCTACTTGCCTTTATCTGGAGTGTGTTAACACATATTTTGAAGCTGTATGAAATGACATCTCCGAAACACAGCCATGTAATAGGCTTTTCTCCATAACAAAGCAAAGAACACAATCTTTGCCTTCCACAGCTGTGGTTCATAACACTAACCCAGAGGGTTCTCCACTGTGACTACAGTGCATGCTTGCTAGGCAGAGGCTGTACCCACCGGCCACAAACACACTAACCTCAGGAAATGAGCAAGTCTTACCAGATCTGGGGAAAGGCCGAGTCCTCTGAGTTCCCGAACACTATTTTGGGTGGGTTTGGTCTTCTGCTCCCCTGTTGAACTTGGCTATTTTGCAAAAGGGTAAAAAGAAAAATGTCTCAGACTGGGTCACAGTTCAGTAGTAAAGCATACGCTTTGCATATATGAAGCTCTGGGTTAGATCTCCATCACCAAAACCAACAAACAATAAACAGTTCTCTGTAATAAAAAATAAAATTTGGGGCCGGAGCGATAGCCCAGCGGGTAGGGCGCTTGCCTTGCACGCTGCCGGCCCATGCCGGCCAGGGTTCGATTCCCGGCATCCCATATGGTCCCCCGAGCACCGCCAGGAGTGATTCCTGAGTGCAGAGCCAGGAGAAACCCCTGAGCATTGCCGGGTGTGACCCAAAAAAAAAAGCAAAAATAAATAAATAAATAAATAAAATAAAATAAAATAAAATTTAATGTTTCTTTTTGAACTTTTCCTATTAGGATAATATAACTTACACATTTACTTAAGTCAGTTCTTTGGTCAAAGTTACACACACCTACCGGCTCTACCAGGTTTGTCCTAACAGACAGTGAAGGCCTCACCCCTTTCACAAGCCCTAGGGAACACCACTCCTAGACTTAAATCCTCACTGCTACTTCTTGAGGAAGCATGGAGCAATTTTCTATCTATTTTCCTATGTTAAAGTGAAATTTCTTCCTTCTCTATATATATGCCCTGTGCCTGCTAACCCCACTAGCTGAGGACAGTATTTGCTTCTGGGGTAGAGATCCGCACAGTGAAGGACCCTACAATCCGCCATGTTAGTTGATTCAAATGTCTTTGATTCTGGGAAGAGGCAGCAGGAAGAGGGAAACTCTCTCACAGCCCAACCTTACACCAACGGCCCTGCTCTTCCTCAACTGCCCGACGTCTGCTCATCCAAAACCCCCTCCAGAGAAGCCGAGAGCCGTCTGCCAGTACAGGAGCTAATGCTCACACACTCTACATCAGTACAGGAGCTAATGCTCACACACCCTACATCAGGGAAGGAGCTAATGCTCACACACTCTACATCAGTACAAGAGCTAATGCTCACACACTCTACATCAGGAAAGGAGACGCCAGGGGTCTCACTGCTTCTGAAACATCTCCCACCTTCCTCCAGAGACCCCCCATCCCCAAGACGCTGCTGAGCTACCGGGTTTCTGCAGAGCAGAGAGCGCCACTGCTCTAAGAGTCCAGCTCTCCCACATCCTCCACTTCAGCGCCCCTCCTGTCCTGCTGTCCCTTCTCAAGCACTGATCTTTGTGCATTCTCGTCTGTCCCAGAAACCCCCTTCACTCCAGCACCGGGGTTTCACCGGGAAGTAAGCTCAAGGGACACATCCAATTTACCATCTTCAATGGCAACTTGACAGGTTATATTTTCAAATGTTTTCCAATGATCTTTTTTTTCAAAATAGTGAGACTGGAATAAGTAAAAACTCACCCAAGATTTCCTGCTTTCTGTTCCTCTACTATTTAAAACAGACAGGAAGGGAACAACATTCTTTGCTCCCTCCTCACCATATCCCCAAAGTAAAACTCGGAAGGCCTTACCTGAGGAACTAGACTGACGTGAATATTACAGAAGTTCTCTCTCTTGACCTTGAACTGGAACTGGCGGAAGGCCTCGATGAAAGGCATGCTCTCTATGTCGCCCACCGTGCCGCGAGCTGGAAGGACACGGACGTGAGTCCAGAGCATAAGCACCAAGCCTTCCTCCCGTGGCCTGGTCTCCTCAGCACTGTCATCTCAACTCGAGGATCAGGAAGAGCCAACTGTGAACCCTCTGGACCTGGCCAATGCTTTCACCAGTGATCAGAACGTGTAACATTTAAAAGGAAACATTTGGGCCGGAGCGATAGCCCAGCGGGTAGGGCGTTTGCCTTGCATGCGGCCGGCCTGTGCCGGCCCAGGTTCGATCCCCCGGCATCCCATATGGTCCCCCAGCACCGCCAGGAGTGATTCCTGAGTGCAGAGCCAGGAGTAACCCCTGAGCGTCGCCGGTGTGTGACCCAAAAAAGAAAAAAAAAAAAAAAAGGAAACATTTTGGGATAAGCTCCACACACCCTACTGTTATAGGGGGTCCTCCACATGGAAGACACAGAGGAAGGATCGAGGACCTACACAGTACTTCCTAGCCAGGCACAACTTCTGAATTAAAAAGCAGCGATTGGGGGCAGGGCAATAGTGCAGGCAATAGTGCAGGGATTAGGCTATGTGCCTTGCAGGCACCTGGCCTGGATTTAACCCCTGCACCACAGAGCCTCCCGAGCACCACAGGACCGAGCGGCACCACATTCAGGCCAAAGCACTGAACCGCCAGACTGGCTGGTCAACTACTGCCGACAGACAAGGCCCTTGATGAATACCATTTGGGAAGCCAAAACAGCACACCCACATCTGTTATAGAGCGGGGCTGTGCTCAGCAGTGAGTACCGTTTCAACAAGAAAAGAAACCCAAGTAGGACCAGCCAAGCAGGAGCAAACTCAGAGACTCCCGATCAGAGGAAAGGCAAGGCTCGTGAACAGGAAACTGCCGCACCACCCCTACTGCTGGTAGTGTCCGTAAAACAGCTGGAAAAGGCGGAGGGCTCAGAGGAAGAATGGCTTCCAACTGCACAGCTGGCACATGTGACCGCTGGGGCACTCAGACCTGCCTCCTCACGGGCAGGAGCGCGCAGCTCTCCCGGGCACTGCTTCTCAGCTAGTTCACAGACAGGGCCACAGACATGGGGGTCAGAGTCAGAGAAGGTGCCTACGTACCTCAATCACACACACTTGAGGTTCCAGGCCATCTTCATCCACAGGGATCAATGCCTGCCGCATGACCCACTCTTGGATAGCATCTGTGATGTGAGGGACAACTGAGGAAGAGAAAGAAGTCGGTGAACCAGGTCCCTCTGTGGGGACTGTCACAAAGACAGCCTGCAAAGGGGCCGGAGGAGTCTCTGGCTCCTACCCCCACAGCCTCCCTTCCAGATTTCCAAGTGGTAGCTGGAAGAGGGAAAGGCCGTTCTTAAACGGCCCCGAGCACCTTGCCCTGTGTCCGCCTGGGCCGAGGGACTGAGGACAGCTCGACATTCACCCCGTTCACACCCACACCTGCTTGCTTTTCCCGGGCGCAGAGAGCACCAGGACCGCACTCAGCTAGGGGCTCCAAACCCAGCACGAGATGGCCCGCTGCCCCGGTGAACGGGGAGGCTAGGAGCAAGCCCTGGGGCCAGCGTGTCAGGAGCAAATTCCAACCCCACAGCTTCGCAGCAGTCACTCTCTGGGCAAATACTTAACTCGTCTCAAACCTGATTTCTCTACCTGTCATGTAGCTTTAATAGCTCCTACTTTATATATAGCTTTTAGACCACAATGAGCCAGCACTTATGAAACACAGAAGCAGCCATTGCCAAACACACTCAAATCATATCATACAGCTCAGAAGGCAGCGTCCTGCAGGGCACAGAACCAGCTGACCTCCAGCTCAGTAACATTCATCATCTAATCCACACAGAACAGCCAAAGAGATCTTCAGGAGTGATCCCTGAGCACAGAACCAGGAGGGAGGAGGAGGAGGAGGAAGAGTAAGAGGAGGAGAAGAATGTAAATTGGTGAGATGGGGGAAAGAGTTCAAAGGGCCACGAACTTTGCATATGGACGGGCCAGGTCCTATCCCTGGTACTCCATGACCCCCCCACCCCCACCAAACACCGGAATCACCTCGGGAGCAACCCCCAGAGTAACCCTGAGCTCCAAGTTAGACCCAGGCCTGAGTACAGGGGCTGGAGCAATAGTCCAGCGGGTAGGGCATTTGCCTTGTACACAGCCGACCCGAGTTCGATCCCCGGCATCCCATATGGTCCCCTAAGTACTGCCAGGAGTAATTCCTGAGTGCAGAGCCAGGAACAACCACTGAGCATTGCTGGGTGTGACCCAAAAAGCAAAAAAAATAAAAATAAATAAATAAATAAATAAATAAACCCTGATACACTGAAAACCGCACGTCAGAGCTCCCACCTCCTGAATTTCTCAATGGAGAGAGCCTGGGAGGGAACGTCAAAAACACGAGCTCAGTCCCCGCAGAGCCACGTGGCAGGAGCCACTCTGGCTTTGTGGTCTGGGGTCCCAGAGCCACAACCCAGCATCTGAGAACAGCCAGCTGCAGCCTGTGACCCACACCCGTGCAAAGCACCACAATCAATGTGTGCCGACCTCCATCCCCACCCCTTCATCACACAACTGCAGGGAAAGAGGGAAACCTAACTCTACAGCGGCTTCCCTCACTGTGCTCCACCTCGTGTCCAAGCTGTGTGCATGGCACTCCCCAAGGCAGCGGCGCAGACTCCAGCCCAGGAAGGGTCTCCCCAGAGAGCACCCAGGAAGCCCCCGATGACTGAAGGAACCAGTGAACGAGCACATTCAAGGCCTCTACCAAGAAGCGTCTCGCCTACCTGATCCCTTTTCTGCACGTCTGGGACCCAGAGACACGCTCTGCTGACGGGACTGACTGACCCAGGAAGGCAGGCACTGTTGTTTCCCCACTTTCAAAAAAGGCCGCCAGATCCCACCATCCACATTCATCCGAGTCACTACATGGCACAGCTAAGAGCTACGCGTGAGCTACACGTCAGCCGATCAGTCCAGAACCTGGCCAGGGTCGGCCCACACCACACCAGCTGTTTGAGGGACCCCTGCCCCCAGCGGAGAGCAGTCGAAGGCCCATAGCAGATTCAGTCCCGTAACTCAAACAAAAGCCACTTTCTACAAGCACCCCACGCCTCCCGCCCAAATCTGGACTTAGGCCATTCCTCTAGACTAGGGATTTCCCATTTCCACCTTTTGTTTAAGGCAGCATGACTAAGGTTTGTCCCTCAAACACTGAGCAAACCCCCAATAAAACAGAGGTAAACACTGTGAGACAGTCTTTCTCTGACTCCCCAAACCCTTCTGCACTGCTGCCAGGGCCTGAAACTCAAGGCACAGGACATTCTGTTCCTTCTTGCAGCCTGCCAAGTCCTAGACGTATGTGCGTGTGCACACAAAACACAGACACACACACAGACACACACACACACACACAGACACAGACAAAGACACAACACACACACACACACAGACACACACACACACACACACACACACACACACACACACACACACACACACACACACACACACACACACACACACACACACACACCTCCAGCACACTGCCTTTATCACTCCACACTGTCAAAGACAGCTCTCAGGTCTCAACGCCCATGGCTGGAGACAGCTTAAAGGCCCCTCACAATGCAGCAGGGCTTCTTAAAATTACTGGACACAATCCTTAATTTTGAACTGATGGCTCTATTTCAGCAGTAACCAAATACCTTTGTGTTAAGGTAAATTGTGTAAACAAAGGAAATTAAACTGGCTAAGATTCTCCAACCTCGAGGACAAAAACCAGTATTACCTTGGACCGTTTTCCCCAAGTAATCTCCTTTGCGCTCCTTGTTAATGACGTACTGGTATATCTTTCCGGTGGTCAGATTGTTGTCCTTGGTGAGGCGGATGTCAAGGAACCTCTCGTAGTTACCGAGGTCAAGGTCAACTTCCCCACCATCATCCAGCACAAACACCTCGCCTGCAAGGAAAGTGAACACATTCAGGGTGAGTGCAAACTACGGATGCCACGCACAACTTCTAGCCCCCAAATATAAATACCAAAGAGATGGGGCGGAGCGATAGCACAGCAGGTAAGGCATTTGTCTTGCATGCGACCGACCCAGGTTGGATTCCCTGGCTTCCCATATGGTCGCCTGAGCACTGTCAGGAGTAAATCCTGAGTGCAGAGCGAGGAGTAACCCCTGAGCACTGCCGGGTGTGACCCAAAAGGCCAAAAAAAAAAAAAAAAAACCAAGAGAACAAAGTCCGTGCAGAGAAATTTATTTCTAGCAGACTCAATGAAACGAGACAAAGGAAAAATCACCGACTGTTCTTTAAATGGCAATTCATATTCCGGTCTAGCTACAAGCTTAGCCTGAAGCTAGAAGTTACAGAACAGTCAGTGTCCATGAAACAGAAGCAAAGGCCAGCCTGAAAGCCACAGACACGTGGGACCTGACGGTGTGTGGCAATGGCTGCCCCAAGAAAAAATATCTTCTGAGTATCCCACATGAGCAGGAAGTCGAAAATGTGATGAAAAGTGAGATTTGATTCAGAACTTAAATAAGCTGCATGCCTAGTAAAGCTAGTTATAAAAAACCAGCGTCTGGGCTACACTTTAGTCACTTTAGTTTTAAACAGAGTTGTGCAACCAGGCACATTTCTCCCCATTCTTTGATAGCATTCATTCCTTGAAACAGTCTAAATATTTTGCCTAGAACGGCTCATTCCTACCAACCCCACAGGAGATAAGCTCGAAAACAGGAAAGGCCAAAATGCCTCCTTTCCTTCTTAGAACTCATTCTCCATCAAGGAGTCTATAGAACACCAGGATGTACTCTCTCATCAATTTTACTTCACTGACGACATGCATCCTTATATATTCTTGCCTCCATCTCAGAAAGAACAGTATGAAAACATACTCATAAAGAACATACTTCTAAAACATATTCCTAAACCATACAGCTCCCCAAAGCTTTAAGCAATTAAGCTGTTAGTCACAAGCAATGTACAAGTATTCAGCAGTAAAGATTCAGCCATTTTCCCAACCTCCCCCTTTAACTGATTCAGCTTTTCGCTCACCTCAAAAGCTTCTTTTAACTGATTCAACATTTTACTCACAAAAAAGCAGCTTGTTTATACTGTCCGCTACAGATCACCCAAACCCAGAACCTCACTCCCGATGAAACAGCCCTTGAGTCTGTTCCTACACCTCTACTGTAGGAAACCTAACCCACTAGAGTTCCGTCACCCCTCACATGGAGAGGGGTGACCTCTCCAAGGTCTTTATTAATAAAGACCTTTTAGCCACCCAGCCTAGTTCTAAAGTTCGGGCCACAGAATAATAAACATATAATCCCTCTTTTCCAATATTGGAAGTTATGCTCAAAAAAAAAAATCTTTTTACGAGACATAACATTTTCTTCAGGTACCAAAAAGATCATTTCTATTATTTCTGCTTCCCTAAAACCCTAAAACCCAACCTTAGTGGTACCCAAAGAAGGTGAAACCACCCCTGGGGGGTTCCTGAAGGGATGGTAGAGTGAGGCAGAAATAAGGTAGCCTTGGGAGCAACAGAGGATGCTGTCTGTTTTTAGATTTCCAGAGTGGGGAGCTGAGTGATTTTTCCCCCTGAAAAGGGGCAGCGGGCTGATCAGTATTACAGACTAGGAGTTCTGCTTCCTCTGTTCACAGTGATGTTCTGAGGACCTTTACAGAGGTAGGAAGTTATGCAAACATACTTGGAAATACACAAAAGACTCCAAGAGCAGACAGACATATTCTGTCATGCTGCAAGATTATTTTATTAAAGAAAACGGAAGAAATGCATTTTTGCTTACCATGCTCATAAGGAGAAAATGTGCCAGCATCGATGTTAATGTACGGGTCGATTTTAATCGGGGTTACATGTAAACCACATGACTTCAGGATTGTGCCCACACTGCTTGCGATGATCCCTTTGCCAATTCCTGAGATCACACCGCCAGTGACTAGAATGTACTTCATTTTGTACTCTATGATCTGTGAGAGCGAAAATGACAGATGGAAGTTAAGGGGCCAGAGCGATAGCATAGTGGGTAGAGTGTTTGCCTTGCACACGGCTGACCCAAGTTCGATCCCGGCATCCCATATGGTCCCGAGCACCGCCACGAGTAATTCCTGAGTGCAGAGCCAGGAGTACCCCTGAGCATTGCCGGATATTACCCAAAAAAAGCAAAAAAAAAAAACAAAGAACAAAATCAAGGCCTAAATACTGGTTCTGCCACTTACTTGCAACAAGTCCTCTTGAAGCCTGGTTCCCTGACACAGGTCTCCGGGAGGCCATTAAGAGGGATCACAGTATGCTTCTCAACCCACTGAACGGCTTTAGTCATAAAAAGAGTTTAGTCAAATACCGGGACTTTTGGTAAAGCTTTGACAAAGCCCTGAGAGAGACTAGTGAAGCAAACATTAACAGCTCTAAGGTCTTAACAGAACCACATCCCAAACACTGGGGCCAGGAAGAGCACTCATTTTATCCATGAAAACGACACTGTCTGGCTAAATTACAATTGGTCATCAAGAAAAACTGGGCCAAACAGATAGCACAGTGGGTGGAGTGTTTGCTTTGCATGTGGTGGACCTGGGTTCCTCAGCATCCCATATGCTGATTGCCCCGAGCACCACCAGTATAATTCCTGAGCAAAGAGTCAGGATTAGACTCCTCTAGGTTATGGAGAACACCTTTCCTCTAGGTTAGGAAGGAAAGGACTTCTACATTTACTTTTATTGTGTTGGCTTATTGTTACACTGCCTTTAGGGTTTTCTAAGTACAACATTTAAAAAGCACTGCAGTGAACCTACAAATAATATAATTAAAGCTCCCTCCTGTAATTTAATCATGTCTCCCAGGTCCGCCACAGAAACTTAGCCATTAGAGGTAAAGGCCATCAGATAATAAACCAGTCTGAGGTACATAATGACAGGACTCCGGGAGGGCAAATCTGATTCAAAATCTGATTCACTCCAGCGAGCAGTACAGTAGTTGCAGAAAGGAGAGCGACTAAGACCAGCGGAAGCGACAGTACAGCAAGTAAGGTGTTTGCCTTGCAAGTGGTGGACCCCTGTTCAACCCCCACTTCCCATATGGGCCCTCAAGCATGGTGAGGACTAATTCCTGAGCAGAGTCAGGAGAAACCCCGGGCATCACCAGGTATGGCTCAAACCCCCCCAAAAATAAAAAAAAGCAGTTGAGGGGTTTATAAAAGGGGAGAGAAAAACTATAGGCCCCAGAAACATCCTTTGGTCAGCAAACCCAAATGGGCTCGAATGAACATCAAGCAGAAGGGAAGTCTTGCTGGGAGCCGTCCGGACATTCTCCTCCGGGAACACTTCATGTGAAGCCAATTTATATAAAAATAAACGAAGAAAGGAACAAGGAAACGGGAGTTCTGCTTCAAGCATTCCCCCGCCCCGCACCTCCTCTGGCAGGAATGCACACCCGGCAAAGGAGTGAGAACACTCAGAATGTCATCTCCCCCGCACCCCAAAAAGGGGTCCATAGACCATCAATCAGAAATGCCGCTTAAATGGTTTCTCCACGCATCAAGGCTAAGGGCCTTTGTAAGTTAATAACACCGTGATGCCCCCCAAGGAACACGCTATGGACAAGACAGTATGCAGTCTCCCCAAACTTATGGAACCCTGTTATGTGGGGAAAGACACGCCAGCGTGGCCACCTTCCCTTTGAATGAACATCAGATGTAGCTACATTTTTAGACAAATCCTCAACTCAGAAGGTCCCCCAGAAGACATCCTGGTCCCTTAGACTAAAATTCTGGATGTTCCCCGAAATTCTTAGCCACCCTTAGCCACGCCAAGTGGGTTACAGAGTGCTTTACTTCTAACGAAGACTCACCCAACTGCATTTAACTTGCCCCATTTTACGTTACAAAAAAGCTTTCTTTTAAAAGATTCTGAGTCATCCACCTTGCATGTGGATAAAAAGTCTACTCCAAAACCAGGCAAGAGAAACTGACGGGCTCAGACACTCACTTTTATAATTTGGGATTTATTTTTGTTTTCTTCGTGGAGAAAACACCTGCTGCCAGGTGGCCCCGGGCTGCCGGCATCATCGTATCAGTCTCCACACACAGGGAGGATAAGAGCCTCCCTAGCTCCCTGGTGCCACGTCTCCCGATGGAGCCGACCACCACAATTCAACAGATGGGGCCCATTCCTCAAAAGCTGAGGACAGTGCAGTTAGACAAAACACTCACAAATCCATGAGTAATCCAGCGATGGGCCCACATCGGGGAGAAGTGGGAGCAGAACGTTTGCTTCAGAGACAGGCACTCCCGGGCCAGGGCCCAGGACAGGGGAGGAAAGTGTGTGCCTGCACAAGAATCCAGCTGCCTCCTGCTTTGTTACCCGAGAGCTGCAGCGGGTCTGGGAGGACTTGCTGCAACATGGGGAACAAACAGCAGGAAGACTTCGACAGGAAACCCAGGCAGGGCTGAGAACCAGGGGAGCGCAGGAGGGAAGGGCCGACAGGGCAACGAGCCCACCCGCTGGCCCCCAACAGCCTGGGGTCTGTGCTAGGCGCCCAAGCACCGCGGCACCCCCGTTGCTGAAAAGAAATTCAACAAGGGGGCGGATGGGCGTTTTGTTTGCAGAATGCTCCACCATGCAGCTCCTGCGCTGAGACGGCCTTACGCCCGGGTCCACCCGAGAAACGGGGGCGAGACCCCCCTCGGCATCCCTGTCACTGGGCGGCCAGGGACAAGACCTCCGGGAGCGGTGGCCGGATGTACACGTTTGTCCACGTCTGCGGGGACAACTCCGCTAAAACGCTTCATGCTCACACCGAGGCCGCGACTCGAGGGGGCCAGCGCAGGGGCCGGCGGGGGACCGTGCTCCGGGGTCCGCTCGGGCCCGCGGGTGTCCAGGCCGCCGAACCCATCCCCCACCGCCGCGGCGGACCAGGCTCGGACCTTGAACCCCTCCCAGCGCGGCTCGCATCGAGCCTCGGGGTCGGAGGAGCGAGGGTCGCCGCACTGGCAAGAGGCGGCCGCGGGATGGCCACGGAGTGCGGGGCAGAGCCTCACGGCCCTCTGCGAGCCACGAGCCATCCCCGGCTCCCGGGCAGGCCGAGCAGGCCGCGCTGACCAGGGCGCTGCCCGACCCCGCGGCCCGGGGCTCGCGGCCTCCCAGACCCCTCCCCGCGACCCCCGGGCCCCCGACCCAGAGCCGTACGGCCACGCGGCCCCGAGCGCGCGGGAGCCGGCTCCTCGCCCGCCCCACTCCCGTTAGGCGCTCAAGCCATTGGGCAGGCTGACGAGCCACTTCAGCCCTGATTGGTGGAAAGTGACGTCCGTCAGCCGGCCGTGGGGCTGTCCCGCGCCGAGCTAGGCGAGCAGCGCCGATGGCTGCACGGGAGCAGAGTTCCCGCCGGATGGCCGAGGCCAGGGTACCTGGGTCCGTCTTCAAACCCTGCAGTCGGCTCAGAGCTGGGCGGCCGGTGCACACGGTCCGACTCCGGGGCCAGTGAGGCGGCCTCTCGCATGCGCCCGGCAGTCTTTCACTGAGGCGGGCTCTCGGCGGTGCGCACGCAGGGACCGGGGGCGGGGCGCCCGCGGAGCCTCCCCGGGGCGGGGCCTGAGCGCGGGGCCCGGTGTAGGGGGGGGGGCGCCACCGCGGGGAGTGCGCAGGCGCGAGGCTTGGACGCCCGGCCTGGTCCTAAGGCCGGGCTCTGGGCGCTCAGCAGCTCCCTGCGGGGAAAGTGTATGGCATCTCGATCGGTCGGAGAGACGCGAGACCCTTTTGTTTGTTTTTGTTTGGGGGCCACGCCCGTCAGTGCTCAGGGTTTACTCCTGGTTCTGCTCTCTGGAATGCTCAGGGGGTTCTCCTGGCTGCACTCAGAAATCCCAACATTCCTCTTGACCACTCTTTATTTTCTGGTGCTAACACTTGTGATTTTATTTTTTTTTTGGGGGGGTCACACCCGGCGATGCTGAGGGGTTACTCCTGGCTCTGCACTCAGGAATTACTCCTGGCGGTGCTTGGGGACTATATGGGATGCTGGGGATCAAACCCAGGCCATCAGAGGCCGGCTGCATGCAAAGCAAATGCCCTACCCGCTGGGCTATTGCTCCGGCCCCATCACTTGTGATTTTTGTGATAAAACTGCACCTCTCCCAACAGGAGCTGAGTGCAAGTTCTGGAGAGCAAGCTGTTAATTTTAAGGTGGAGGCTTTTCCGGACTCTCAGACATGGGGCAGAGCTGCTCCTTGCTCTCCCTGTGCCCAGCTGCTCGTGAGGCGCCCAGGAGGCATGGCGGGTTGTAGTCCTGGCCTGCCACCCCAGCAGAGCCTCACAACAAGCCAGACCACCCTCCCCTACTCCATGGGGCCGCCATTTTCCACATCCGGACTTCCTTCTTGTCACAACTCCACCCAGCAGACCAGACTATCACAGCCTGGCTCGCGCGGCCTCTAAGGTCAGCGTGGTTCATCAATAAATGCTTTATTTAGAGGTGACTAAAACAGTATGCCACCCGCACGGCAAGCCTGGCAAGCTGCTCGTGTAGTATTTGATATGCCAAATACCAGTAACATTTATATTAGGTCATTCCCGTTACCTAATATAATGGTTTGAGGCTCTCTATGTTCCTGGAGCAAGCGGATGCCTTTGGGTTCTACTAGCATGAGACAGGACATATGGAGATGTTACTGGTGCCCGCTCTAGCAAATAGATGATGAAAGGGAAGATAGTGATAGTGATAGTGCACTCCGAAATCACACCTGGCGGTGCCTGGGGGACAATATGGGATGCCAGGGATCGAACCCGAGTCTAGGCATATTGTACTATAGCTCCAGTCCCGGGGAGAAAGGGTATTTTGTTTGTTTGAATCACACCAAGCTTTCTTCTGGCCTGAGGATGAGGGGGTAGGCTAGGGACTGATTCAGCAGGCTGGCACACATCCTTTGCAGGCAGGAGTTCTGGGTTTGATTCCTGCCACCGCATGGTCCCCAGAGCATCTCAGAGAGCTCACACCCTCCCCACAAATACCACACCACCAAGCACCTCTGGGTGCGGCTAAAAAAGACAAAAAGAAATGCACAACAGCCTAGGGGAAGACTAGGTCCTTATCTCTGTACAGGTGACCCCACCCTAGTGTCCCAATGGAGAAATTCTGCTTTCATCTACTCGGATGCCTGGGGCGGGGGTGGGGGAGCATGGGGTCATCGTGGAAATTTACTCTACTCCACACTCCGTGTTCAGGAATCACTCCTAGCTGTGTTAGGGGGAACATGTGGTGCCTGGGATCCAGCCAGGATCCTTATACAAGGCAAGTGCCCTATCCACAGTACCATCTCCCTGGCCTCCGTCACCTCTGAAGGCATCTGCTTTGGCTCAGCAGCGTCCTTCATGCAGCTGACATTCAGTGAGCACCAATTACCAGGTACGCTGCTGGGTCCCCGAACATCCTGTCCCAGCTCTGATGAAGTAGCAAGGCAAACTGGCAGGCTCTTTAGCGTCATGATTTGGGCAGGGGACGAATGGCGGTAGAAAGGCTGACCCCACTTCTTGGACTTGAGGATGCATGGAGGTAAAGACTTCCCTGGAACTGGGGCCAGAGCAATAGCACAGCAGGTAGGGCATTTGCCTTGCAGAAGGCCGGGTTTGATCCCCGCATCTCCCTCCCCCACCTCACCACAGCACCGCCAGGAGTAACCCCTGAGCATCCCCAGGTGTGACCCAAAAATTAAAAAAAAAAAGAAGAAGAAAAGAAAAGAAAAAGACTTCCCTGGAATAGCGGCTTTAAGGCCGAGACCTGGCGGAGTCAGCGAGACGGTACAGCAGGTGGTACAGGCCTTGCCTTGCAGCCTGCCAGCCCTGGCTCAGGTCCCTGCACTGCATATGATTGCCAGAGCCAGAGGCAGACATAAGCCTGAGAACCACCAGTGTGGCTGCCCCCCCCCCCCCTCAAAATAAAAAGTTTTTAGTAAAGTAAAGCCAAGGGGCCGGACCGATAGCACAGTGGGTAGGGCCTTGCATGCGGCACACCCGGGTTCGAACCCCGGCATCCCATATGGTCCCCGAGCACGCCAGGAGTGATTCCTGAGTGCAGAGCCAGGAGAAACCCCTGAACATTGCCGGGTGTGACCCAAAAAGCAAAAAATGAATAAAATAAAGCCAAGACTTGGGGCCGGAGCGATAGCCCAGCGGGTAGGGCGTTGCCTCGCACGTGGCCGGCCTCTGCTGGCCTGGGTTCGATCCCCGCCATCCCATATGGTCCCCCGAGCACCGCCAGGAGTAATTCCTGAGTCCAGAGCCAGGAGTAGCCCCTGAGCATTGCCGGATGTGACCCAAAAAGGAAAAAAAAAAGCCAAGACTTGAAGTTAACTGGCAAGGCAAAGAAAAGAAAGAGAGGTGAATAAAATGAGGCAGAAAGATAGTCTGTGGAGGGGCCCAGAGCAGGAGAGAGCTAAAAGCGAGCTGGGAATCGGGCAACAAGGCATACTGTCCCCATGCTGTGGACGGAGGACTCCCAGGCTTCTAAAGACAGTTGGGCTCTACAGGAAAAAGTTTGAGGTGTTTTTGTTATTTGTTAGAGTGTTCTGAGATCTTAGTTTTCTTTTTGAATAATAATAATTATGTCCTGAGATAACACTTTGTTTTACTTTTTTTATATTATCTTTGTCGAAGTAAAGATATTTTTTTAACACTACTCTGGTTTTGTTATTCAAAGTTTCATTTCCAAGAACTTGAATACTAATTGAGGATTTAACTGTGCACACAGTTGTTTTTTTCTCGAACACTACACAAACATAGACTGACCTGAGAAATGAGTCTCTGGCTTCTGCATTCCAGCATTCCTGTTTGTTACCTGGAAGTCATTTGTCCCAAGTTCTTGTACATCTTCACTAAAAGACTTTGAAAAGGTGTGGCATGTGCTTTGTGTGTGGGAACCCCAGGTTTGATCCCTCACACCCCACGGTCCCTAAGCCATGACTGATCTCGAGCACATGGCTGGGTGTGTGCTCAAGATCCCCAAAACAAAGTAGAGTATGGCACAGCCAGGTTTGTTTGGGAAAAATATGCAAAGAAAAGGATTTTCCTTGTAGGAGGAAAAATCACATGAACAAATAGATTAAAAATAAATCTATTTTAATAGATTTATTAAAATAAACTATTATTATTAAAATAATAATAATAACCATGTTAGGGGGGCTTCTGCCTTGGCTCCAAGAAGCTTCTGTGTTTGCAGATCCAGACCACTGACCCTCCTCTGCGAGGCAGCTTTAAATCTAAGGCTTGGCTGGAAAGAGATTCAAGGTGCAGTGACTACCTATTCCCTCGAGAAGTGTTTGGTGTTTGCAAAGTGTCTGACTAGACCTGAGAAGCTAAAAGAACCAGACTTCAACTGAAGAAAGAGCCCAACGGATTGAATGCATGCTTTGCGTCCAGGAGACCTGGTGATTCAGGGACTGCCTGGTCCCCTAGAACAACCTCTGCCTTGAGCCAGGAGTAGCGCCTCCAGCCCAGAGCAGGAAGTAGCCCCAGTAGCAGCACTGGGTGTGGCCCCCAACCAAAACAAAACAAAAATCCCTGCATGCTGTCTCCCCAGGTCCAGGGTTTTCCCCCTCCCTTTCCCAACCCTCCAAACCGGAGTTTGCAGAGAACAAAGCTTTCAGGAGAGCACCGATGAGCTCCCCAGATGTCTCGGGCCTCTCCTGTGTGCACAATCTTTGCCTTCTCTCTGTGCCATGGATGAACTGCCACCCTTTCCCTCTTTGATTCAAATGTTAGAACTTTAACTGCTCAACCATGTCACTGCATGGTTCTCCCCTTCGGTAGCGTCAATTTTTCTCCCTCTGCTAGAACATTTGCACTGGAGCATTACAAGTTCTTTGGACTCAAAACTTCTGACTGCCTCCTTCTTTCCCCCCCCCCCCCCCGCCCATTACCCGGTGCCCCTTCCAGCAGACCCATAAGTGTACTAGTCCAGCTCTCTCTTCCTCTCTATGCTTATTTTTGCCACGCTGGAGATTGAACCCAGAGCCTTACGCAGGCAAGGCGGGTGCTCCACTGCTGAGCTGTATCCCTGGCCTTATTCCCTCTCTTGGACGCATTCTGCTCAGGTTATTGACCGTGGAATCCCATTAAAGCTGTTCATGTTCAAAACTAACGCCAGTGGAGCAGAGCAGGGAGCCCAGAGAGCAGGAGTGCATGCTCCGTACACTGTTGCCCACTTCAACCCCCAGCACCACATCACGGTGTTGCTGGCTGTCTTCAGAGTCTTTGTAACCAAGGGGCCGGAGCGATAGCACAGCAGGTAGCGTGTTTGCCTTGCATGTGGCCAACCTGGGTTCAATTCCCAGCATCCCATATGATGGCCTGAGCACAACCAGGTAGTAATTCCTGAATAACCCCTGAGACGCTGGGTGTGACAGATACAAACCAAAAAAAAACAAGTCATTGTAACAGAGACCCTATGACTCTTAGGCCTGATAGCAGCTGCTCTCTCTGGTCCTTCAGAGAAAGTTTGCTCAGGCTCCACGATCTCTCCTAGGGGTCTCAGGTCAGAGAGAAAGTAATTAGCTGAATTCCTGCTCGTTTCTTTACAGATATGCCAGTGTGGTCTGAAGGCCCGAGTGGGTTCAGCCCTGAGCCATGCACTCCTCTTGTCCAGGTCCTCCCTGGCTCCATCCTGCTTCGCTCCTTCCCTCAGAGGCCTCCCTTGAGAGCATTCCCACCATTCAGGAGCACCAGCCCACCCATCCCCCCTTAGTGCACCTGGTGGTGGCCCTGAGACAGCCCTGCCACAGGTGCCCAGAAGGCCTTTTTCCTGGTCTGTCTCCTCCACGCCAGACTGTACTTTGTCATTACATAACCTTGCTGTGTCCCTGTCCCCTAATCTGGTACAGTCTTGGTCACCTTTTAATAATCAGGGTCCAGACCATCTCATGCCACTGCTATCTGTGATGCAAATGTCATCATTAAGACTCTCATTAAGACAGAGGAGAGAGAGGCGCCCTGCAGGTGTGGGTTAGGGGTGAAGGCTCACTATGAACCTTATTTCTGTATACCACCCCCTTCACACACACACACACACACACACACACACACCCCACATACAAACACTACACTCACATACAGAGGCCACACACACACACACACACACACACACACACACACCCCACATACAAACACTACACTCACATACAGAGGCCAAAGGTTCCCTCCCAGGTCTTCTCTAAGTTATTTCACTGCCCAGAAACCTGCCGTGCTCTGGCCTAGCATTCAAACACGCTGGGTAAACAATGGAACAGGAGGGAGACCACAATTATGGGTTTGACCTGTTCTTGCTACCCTGCCCCACCACTATCCAGAATGGGGTTTTGTCTTCTAATTTCTCTTGGGACCATCCCTGGCAATAGTCTGGGGTTACTCATGGCTCTGGACTCAGAGGTCACTCCAGCTGTGCTCAGGGATGTTCAGGCCTGAGTTCAGTCAAATCCAGGCCTCTTGAGTTCAAAGCAAGAGCCCAGTCAGTTCATGCTGTTTCTTCAGCCTCTGTGGTCTAAATTCTAATCTCAATTTGAATGATGGATAGTGGTATAAAATTCAAAAGATGAAAAAGAATACACAAGAAAAGACCTCACTCCTACACCTGTTAGAAGGCGCTGGGATAAAGCAATGTATTTCCAGCTTCTTCCTTCTCAAGAGACTGTATATGGGCCGGAGGCGATAGTACAGCCGGGTAGGGCATTTGCCTTGCACGCGGCTGACCCGGGTTCGATCCCTGGTATCCCATATGGTCCCCGAGTACCGGCAGGAGTAATTCCCTGAGTTAAGAGCCAGGAGTAACCCCTGAGCATTGTCAGGTGTGACTCAAAAAAAAGAGAGAGAGAGAGAGAGACTGTGTGTGGGGTCAAAGAGATAGTCAAACAGGTAAGGCACTTGCCTTGCACACAGCCAACTGGGTTTGATCCCCAGAACCAAACATGGTCCCCCAAGTCCCGCCAGGAGTGATCCCTGAGTGCAGAGCCAGGAATAAACTCTGAGAACACAGGATGCAGCCCAAAACCAAAAAGAGAGCAACATATACAAAGAGAGAGAGAAAGCCTGAAGTGTGCGTTTTTTATTGGTTATGTGTTGTTTTAATATAAATGTGTTAATGGATTCATCTTCCTCACTTAGATAGGTTTCTTCAATGATGTTACTTAGCAAATTCATTGGTTATACTTTACTTCATTCATAAAAGGATTTACAGAGGTAAAATTTGAGGGAAGAAATGAGGCAAAAGAATAAACAAAGGTAGAAACTCTTTCAACAGTTCACTGCCTTTGGTAAACTCAAAACCTCATTTGATTTCTAGAGCCCTGTATAGACCAGCTTCATTTTACCTCTTTAGGAAACACGACCCACCATGTTCTGAGCAGCGCCCCTCTCTCAGCACCCTGTGCAAACCTTTTCTCTCTTTCCCATGGATGGATCTTTGCTTAGACAGTACTGCAATATACCCCTTCCCCCTTGTTTCATGAATGTCATGTTTTATTTATTTTTTGCTTTTTGGGTCACACCCAGCAATGCTCAGGGGTTACTCCTGGTTCTTTGTTCAGGAATTACTCCGGCGGTGCTCGGGAACCTGGCATATGGGATGCCAAGGATTGAACTCGGGTCCAGTCTCATGCAAGGCAAACACCCTACCCACTGAACTTTCGCTCCGGCCCCTCATGAATGTCATGTTTTAGTTTGCCATTAATTTCTCAAAAATAACTTTTTTAGACAGGCCCCTTCCCTCAAATTGTGATTAGTAAACATAGTACTCAAATTATCACTGTATCACTGTCTTCCCATTCATCATCGATTTGCTCAAGTGGGCACCAGTAACATCTCCATATGTCCTGTCTCATGCTAGTAGAGCCCAAGGGCATCTTCTTGCTCCAGGAACATAAAGAGCCTCAAACCATTACACTCAAATTATATTTTTACAAATAGTTTCTACCAGCCCATAAGTTCTGGGAGGCCTGAGACCTACTCATCTTATTTATTGTGGATACCTGCTGCCTCTTGGGCCTCAGTATTTGGTAAGTATTTGATCCACCAATAAATAAATCCAATAAATTAAAAAAAATTAGTTTCACCTCGAATCCAATATCCTACGTGGAGGTAAGTCACAACTATGACGATTCATTCCCAGCAGCCAAAGATAAAAAAAAAATACAACAGGACCAGAAAGACAGTAAAGGGGTGAAGGCATGGGCTTCACGTCCCAAAACTCCAGAGCAGTCTCTGGCAGTGTGGCGTCCTCACATCCCGATCCCCATAGAGGCACTTCTAAGTCCTACCCCCAACCCCCAAGTACTTTTCTCTGGTGGCTTTGGTCAGAGTGGTCCTCACTGAGGGCCACCCATGCTCTGCTGTCCATGCGCCCTCTATCCTCTCACACTGTGTGCAACCAGGAGCTGCTCGACCAGTGGTCACTGAAGGAATGAAAAGGACTATTATTCTATTATTCTTTCCAGTGACATCTGAAATCAAGCCCTCTAGCAAGTCTTTGTGGAAGAAGCAGAGGATGAATAATGGGGAGACTGAAAGGGCTCAGCCATAAGGAGACACCAGACACACAGGCCAGGGGCCCAGGCTGGGTTCTTAGGTTCTAAAATAAGGTTGATGGCAGAGCCACCAAGGGCATCCAGGCAAAGAGATTCTACAGCCAGCCCAGAGGTCAGAGTATCTGTAGAACATGAGAGAACCCACAGGATGACCCAAGTTAGAGCCCTGAAGTAACACCTCTTCTAGCTTGCCTCTATAAAGACTATTCTCAGAGGCTGGAGCTATAGCATAGCGGGTAGGGCATTTGCTTTGCATATGGCCAACCTGGGCTCAATCCCTGGCTTCCCATATGGTACCCTGAACTAGGAGTAATTCCTGAGTGCAGAGCCAGGAGTAACTCCTGAGCATTGCTGGGTGTGATGAAGAAAGAAAGAAAGAAAGAAAGAAAGAAGGAAGGAAGGAAGGAAGGAAGGAAGGAAGGAAGGAAGGAAGGAAGGAAGGAAGGAAGGAAGGAAGGAAGGAAGGAAGGAAGGAAGGAAGGAAGGAAGGAAGGAAGGAAGGAAGGAAGGAAGAAGGAAGGAAGGAAAGAAGGAAGGAAGGAAGAAATAAAGAAAGAAAGAGAGAGAGAGAGAGAGGGAGGGAGGGAGAGAGAGAGAAAGAAAGAGAGAAAGAGAGAAAGAAAGAAAGAGAGAGAGAAAAAGAAAGAAAGAAAGAAAGAAAGAAAGAAAGAAAGAAAGAAAGAAAGAAAGAGAGAGAGAGAGAGAGAGAGAGAGAGAAAGAAAGAAAGAAAGAAAGAAAGAAAGAAAGAAAGAAAGAAAGAAAGAAAGAAAGAAAGAAAGAAAGAAAGAAAGAAAGAAAGAGAAAGAAAGAAAGGAAGGAAGGAAGGAAGGAAGGAAGGAAGGAAGGAAGGAAGGAAGGAAGGAAGGAAGGAAGGAAGGAAGGAAGGAAGGAAGGAAGGAAGAAGGAGGGAGGGAGGGAGGGAGGGAGGGAGGAGGGAGGAAGAGAAGGAAGGAAGGAAGGAAGGAAGGAAGAAAGAGACTGTTCTCAAACCTGAGTGCTAGGGAGGTTTTGAGAACCAGTGAGTCTAGTATTACATTTTCTCAGATGTGTGGAAAAAGCGATTCTGAGCATCCAATTAAATTCAACAACTCTCTTGGCCAAAGAGATAGTACAGCAGGTAGGTAAGGTGTTTGCCTTGTAAGCAGCTGACCTGGGTTTGATTGCTTTTACCCCATGTGGTCCCCTGGGCACCAACAGAAGTGATCCCTGAGCACAGACAGTAGAAATCCTTAAGTCAGAGGTAAGGTCTGAGCACCACTGGGTGTGCCCCCCTCACACACAAAATCAACTTTTATCAGTTGAACTGGGCATGAAATGTATATCCATTGCGGAATTAATTATTGTCCTTCAGCATGCTCATGATGGGATGTCAGAATAATCTGATAGAGACATCTGTGCCATGTGGAGCCTCTAATAATATGCATTTCTATTATATAGAACTGTATGGTATAATCATATATAAGTACCTCAATAACACATTTAAGGAAAATGTCGAAAAGAGAAAGAAAAATAACTTCATAAAAGCTTGCTTTATAGAAATAGGAATAACAAATACAATTTGTTGACCAATATACCATACCTAATGTCATCACACCTCCCAGGTGGGAACCTTCTGACTTCTTGGAACTTTATTATTTTCAATGAACATAATATGTTACATGTACAACTAAACGTCATATTGTTATTTATCCCCACCATGTTTTTAATGCAGATCAGAGGACAAGTGAAAAAATAAATGAATACTTTCCAGATCAGGTTTTCTAAACTGTTCCCAGGGCAAACCTCTCCTCACCCGGTCAGGCTTACTGTGTCCAGCATGGCACCAAGAGCCTCTGTGTATTTGCCCATCTGAGCATCGCCACATGAGACTGAGACCTTCTGCACTTGCTTCTTTCCAGACTTAGAGAAAGAGCCAGTCCTGTGCCCAGAGCTGTGAGGCGCGATGGTGACTGCCCTTCTGCTTCCCGCCTCCCTCCAGATCGCGGACAGCCACAGCACAGCTCTGCTTGCTCAGACCAACGCAACTCCAAGACAGGCTCCCACTGCTTGCCGCCTAATTTTGTCCAGACACCCAGTTCTGTCTGCAGACCCCAACACGGTGCCAGGCACATAAAGGGCCCTCAAGAGATATTTGCTGGACTGAATTAATGCTATGGCATTTTCCGTGACTTTTAACTTCTTCCCACCTATTGATCCAACACAAATGAGTGTTGTTGGGGGCTATATAATTGTAGTTGAGTTGGTGAGACTACACAGTAAGAACTGTTCTTCATCGAAAAGAGATAAAGAACCTGCCATTTAGGCAGGCTATGGGAGGGGGGAGGGAATTGGGGACATTGGTGGTGGGAAATGGGCACTGGTGGAGGGCGGGGTGCTGGAACACTGTGTGACTGAAACCTCTAAACATGAACAACATTGTAGTTGTATATCTCACGGTGGTATAATAAAATATTTAATAAAAAAGAACTGTTCTTCATCAGTCATGCTCAGTAGTAACACAGGGTCTCAACTGACTGCAGAGAAAGAACACAGGGGTAAGGCACTTGCCTTGCATGCAGCTGACTCTGTTCAACCCCGGCACTATATAGGGGGCCCCCAGAATTGCCAGGAATGATTCCTGAGCACAGAGCAAGGAGTATACCCTCATTTCTCACCCCACATTCACATATGATCCAAAACATCCCCTGTCTCCACCCCCACCCAAATAATCAAATATTTCAGACTTTGCTTCAAGGGTGGTTTGCAGACTGAAAAGCACTACAGTCACTGGGTTGTTATTCTGGGGCTCATAGAGGAATCCAGCAGAATTTCAGTCCTAGAGTTGAGTGATTAAATGGCACTAGTTTGTCGGGAATCCGCCGGGGTCCCCGACAATGTCAGGACAGACGTTCTCTTCTTCCTCCAAGGATGCCGGGGAACAGATGAAAACTCACAAGTCTGGTACAGTTCCAAAAAAGGCTTTTAATAGTACAAAAGCTCTTCCACAGCAATCCAATATGATGAAAGAACTCTAGCTCTGGTCCAAACTTAGACCATTCAAAAGAGCCTGACTCTCCCACCAAAGAGAGAGGATCTCACCGAGCTGAGTCCTACCCAGAAGAAGAAGCAAAAGGCCAAAGAGCAAAAAGCCAAAAGCAAAAAGCAAAAAGTCAAAAGCCGTGGGAGCCAAAAGCAAAAAGCAAAAAGGCCAAAAGCCAAAGAGGCCTCAAGTCAGTCCCCTTATATACACCAAAGTAATCCAGGGAGGGTCGTGTCAACAGAGAACTCTAGGGGCCGGAGCAATAGCCCAGCGGGTAGGGGCATTTGCCTTGCACGAGGCCCGCCCATGCTGGCCCGGGTTCAATCCCCGACATCCCATATGGTTCCCGAGCACCAGGACCCCGAGCGCCAGGGAGTAATTCCTGAGTGCAGAGCCAGGAGAAACCCTGAGCATTGCCGGGTGTGACCCAAAAAGCAAAAAGAAAAAAAACAAAAAGAACTCTAAACAGAGTATAGTGCCACACCCTATTGCAGGTATAAACAAAGGTTATGCCAAGGACTAATCCCGAGATTATCTCTTATGTAAAACACTGAAGAGAGAGAGGGGGGGCTGATATAAAGTAATACATTTTAATTTCATGAGCTTCATGTAATCTAGATGGTACCCACAGGTCCTTCTTTTTTGTTTTTTTTTTTTTTTGCTTTTGGGTCACATCCGGCAGTGCTCAGGGATTACTCCTGGCTCTGCACTCAGGAATTATTCCTGGCGGTGCTCAGGGGACCATATGGGATGCCGGGGATCGAACCCGGCCGGCACGGCCGGCCGCATGCAAGGCAGACGCCCTACCACTGGCTATCGCCCGGCCTGGGTCCTTCTTATTATTATCTGCACCAGGGTGATTCTGAGTATCTTGTTCTCGTGTATTGAAAGGGTCACACTCGCCTGCTTAGAGCAAACTAGTATGATCCTTCCTATAGTCTTCCTATAGTCTCAACGTAGCCAGGGTGGTAGTCTCCTGGTAAATTCTAACTGTCCCATGCTGGGTGCAGTGGGTATAAGAGGAGCTGTGCCCAATCTAGAAAACATAGAAGTCTTAGTAGATGTAGAAGTCAGAAGTTATTCAGTCAAGGTGACTTCTGCAACTGCCACACCCTCTAGCAGTGTTTACATAGAAGAGAGGTCTCATTAGAATGAAGCTTGGCTTAAATAGATTAAGCTGGGAGTGGGCAAACAAAACTCCCAGAATAGCTAAACCTGTCCTCCAACACTAGGTGAGGAACAGCCAGGAGAATGAGAGATTTGCATCCTGGAAGCACCCAGTAAAATCATAACGTGTGTCTGGGACTTGTGTAATTAACATTTCACAGTCCAGGCCACTCCAGACATCTGTATCTAAGATCTCAGTTCAAAATCTGTTTATGTCTCCAAGAATTCGAACGCCTGCCATTAGTGCCCTGTTCACTGGAAAGTCCCTTCAGGGGGAACAAAAGTCCTGGGGGAACAGGGTCGACTCAACTAAGACCTCAACAACCCCCAAGGATACATAACTAGTCCTTCAATGCATATTTCCCATGATGAGGGGTTATGAAAAGTGACTCCACCTTTTAAATTATTTGCATTCAATGTATATTTAGTCTGAGATCAAGGGGATGTGGGAAAAAACACCCATCTGTTTATAGGTTTATGTAACTGTGAAGATAGACAAGGATGACGTGGTACAAGTGGTAGAGAAAGAAGGTTTCCTTTTCTTCTTTTGTTTTCTTGCTTTTTGGGTCACACCCAACAATGCTCAGGGGTTATTCTTGGCTCTGCACTCAGGAATTACTCCTGGCGGTGCTTGGGGACCATACAGAATGTGGGGATCGAACCCCATCTGGCCACATGCAAGGCAAATGCCCTACCCGCTGTGCTATCATTCCAGGCCCCAAGGAAGGTTTCTTTTCTCTTACTTTCTTTTCTACTTTTTTTTTGTTTAAGAAAAAAAAGGGGGTGCCTGAATGACATCACAGCAGGGTAGGGCATTTGCCTTGCATGCGGCCAACCTGGGTTCCATCCCCAGCATCCCATATGGTCCCCGAGCACCTCCAGGAGTAATTCCTGAGTGCAGAGCCAGGAGTAACTCCTGAGCATTACTGGGTATGACCCACAAAGCAAAAAAATAAATAAATAAAATAAAACAAAAATAGGGACCTCCCAAGCGCTGCTCAGGGACTGGGGACCAGTCTGTGATATTCAGTCAGCCACACCCGTGGTTCAGTGCTAGGACCTGAAGATGGAGTGCTGTTTGCTCCTTCCAGGCCGGGACCACAAGGCCCTACCTGGTGCTGCTTGTGAGGCCATTTGGCGCTGGGGATTGTTTTGTTTTGTTTTTGCTTTTTTGGGTCACACCCAGCAATGCTCAGGGGTTACTCCAGGCTCTGTACTCAGGAATTACTCCTGGCGGTGCTCGGGAACCATATGGGATGCCGGGATCAAACCCGGTCAGCTGTGTGCAAGGCAAACGCCCTACCACTGTGTTATTATTGCTCCAGTCCCTGGCGCTGGGGATTGAACCCTGATCAGACACACGCAAGGCAAGCGCCCCTAACCCTGGACTAGCTCCCTGGCCCCTATTGGCTTTACATTTTCACTTACATTTTGTACATACATTATTTTTGGAACTACACAATCTAAAAAGTACAAAAATAGTCCAAGACTTTGACATATTTACCTCCGTGTGACTGTATGCAGACTAGGAATCAGCGATTCCAGCACTCTTGGAAGCCCCTTGTTCCTCTCAATTACAGGCTCCGGACATAATCACGCCTACCCTGACTTTGAATACCAGAGTAGTTTTCTCTGGGCTCTTTCAAAACAAAACTGGGAACTGCCTGTTCCTCTATTAAAATACTTAATTTTTTTTCAGGAATCTTAAGATTCATAACATTTTATTTAGTTCTTTTAAAACTGTCTGGACCTTCAAGTCAGATCTTCCTTTTTAGGTAGAGAGAGAGAGAGAGAGAGAGAGAGAGAGAGAGAGAGAGAGAGAGAGAGAGAGAGGTTTCCTATATATGTGTATGTCTAAGTAATATAAAAAGTGACTCCTAAGCTAATCTTGGGAATAACATTATATGTAAGTTGTCAGACTGCAGCTAGAGAGGCAGACCTCAGTTTGATCCCTGGTTCCATATGGTTCCCCCTACACCTCCAGATGCACTCCTGGAGGGCTCTGAGCACTGCTGGGGTGGCCCAGACATCCTCAGCACTGCCAGACCCCGCACCACCACATCCTTGGACCCTCACATTAAATAGCCCATGCAGTTGGTTGAGACTCGCTGAGAGGGTGATGGGGTCTCCTGAGCACTGCTTAGAAAGCCCCCTGCAAATATAAAAAAATGAAAGTCAAATGCTTTTTTACTTCTTCCAATATCAATTGTGTAGTCTGTTCAAGTGAATTTCACGGGCTGGTGTAACTATTAAAAATATTAAAAGATGGGGCCGGGCGATAGCCCAGCGGGTAGGACGCCTGCCTTGCACGCGGCGCTTATGCCGCCCGGGTTCGATCCCCGCATCCCATATGGTCCCCTGAGCACCGCCAGGAGTAATTCCTGAGCGCAGAGCCAGGAGTAACCCCTGAGCATCGCCGGTGTGACCCAAAAAGCAAAAAAATAAATAAATAAATAAATAAATAAAAAAAAAAAATAAAAATATTAAAAAGAAGGAAAAGAATTTTAAAGAAATATTTTGTGTCGAGAGGCTACTCCCGCTGTATGTTTGGGGAGGGGTGGGGCTCAGGAGACCAGGCGGTGTGGGAGCAGCTAGTGTTCGCCCTCTCTCCTCCTCTAGGCCTGTACCCACTAGACTTTGAACAGTGTAAGAAGAGCCAAAGAAGTGAAGTTCTGGAGTGGAGAGAGTGAGCCCCAGACCCCAGAAAGAAAGTGACAAGTTCTGCTGACTGTGCTGGAGGTGGCCCAGGCAGTGGAGTGTTCTAGGCAGCACCGGGCAGCATGTCTGCCAGCCCCGCCTCCAGTGTGAGCAGGCTACACCATCTACCCGTGTGTTTAGCCTCTGTGATGGTCACCGCCACCACATCACCTAATTTCTCAGAATGTGTCCCTGGCTTAGCCGCATAAGATCAGGGGAAAGGAAGATGCAGGGAGAGGCATGTGGGAGGTGTGGGCCCAGACCTCTGGGCTTCCCTGGGCTTCTCGAGGGGCTGTGGTCAGCTGAGGTCAGCAAGGCAGCACTGGACACAGGGCTAGGTAGGAGCCCAGGAGGGCCAGGTGTGGGAGAAGGCACCGAGCACTACAGGTGACTGTCACCAGACCTTTTTTTTAAAAATTTTTTGCTTTTTTGGGGTCAACCCAGCATTGCTCAGGGGTTACTCCTGGCTCTGCACTCAGTAATCACTCCTAGCGGTGCCCAGGGGCCCACATGGGATGCTGGGGATCAAACTCAGGTTGGTCAAACGTAAGGCAAATGCTCTCCCTTCTATACTATCACTCCAGCTCCACCAGAGCCTTCCTTGAGGGAACGGCACGGAATCCCCTGGGCCTTCCCTCACTGGACCTCAGGGAAATGTAGCTCCCATTTAACCAGCATGGAAGCCTGTCAGGGGACAGCAAGTCCAGGGGAGCAGCAAGTGAGGAGGAGCCAGGACGCAGGCCCTGAGGAGCACCTTCTCCTGAGACAATCCGGTTCCCGCCATTCCAGCCTATTACCGACCCCTGAGTCCCAGGCACTAGAAGAATCCTGGGTCCTATCAGTGCGCACTGCCAGGCCACCTGCAGCTCCGAGCGTTCCCCTGTACTCACACCACCCCCTGTTTACTTCTCACAATAGTTCTTCCAGGGTAGTTCTCTTCTTTGCTCCATTTCACAGATGCAGAAACGAAGGCTCAGAGAGGAAAAGCATCTTTCCAAATCCCTGACTCCTAATAAGCAGAGATAGAGTATGCAATGTTGGGGTGCGAAGGATATCACCCCCATACCCCTCTGGACTCTTGAGAGTCTCAACACAATCACCGTGCATCAGGCAGACATGAGAAAGATTAAGATTCTGGCTTACAGGAGACATTCGTCCTATAGGTCCAGCGAAGTTGGGTAAGTCCAGATGCCACCATAATTATAGCAGAGGGGGCTGAGAGAGAGACGGGCCCAGGGCTTGTTTTGCAGGCAGGATGCTTCAGACTCTGTCAAGCACTGCAGAGAGTGACCCCTGATCACAGAGTCAGGTGTGGCCCCAAACAAAATAAAACAAAAAACACAAAACAGGGATAAAGTCCAAAACTGCAGTTAACATGGCCCCATGAAGGCCATCCAGACCCCACAACTAGTCAGAGCTCCACCCAGCAAAAAAAGCTAATCTTTCCCCCATCTCACGCGGCTGCTTTGCAGCCACGCAGTTCATCAATAAATGCACGAGATGAGAGGTTACTACAAGAGTGTCCCACCGCACGGCAGAGCCTGGAAAGCTACCCGTGTCGTATTTGATATGCCAAAAACCAGTAACAATTATAGACCTCATTCCCATGACCTGAAGGAATGGTTTGAGGCTCTTCATGTTCCTGGAGCAAGCAGATGCCCTTGGGCTATACTAGCATGTGACAGGACATATGGAGATGTTACTGGTGCCCGCTAGAGCAAATTGATGAACAACGGGAAGCCGAAAGTGACAAGACAAGTGAATCCTAACTTCAGGGAGAGTCCTGTCAACAGAGAACCCTAAACAGCTTCTAGATAGTAGAAGAGTGTAGAAAGGTGGTGCCACACCCTACTACAGGTCTAAACAAATGATTATGCCAAGGAATAATCCCTTCTTCTGAGATTATGAGATTATCTCTTATGTAAAACACTGGAGAGAGAGGGGGCTGGTATAAAGTAATACATCTTAATTTCATGGGCTTCGTGTAATCTAGATGGTACCCACAAGGTCCTTCTTATTTATTATCTGTACCAGGTGTGACCTGATGGAATGGTTTGAGGCTCTTTATGTTCCTGGAGCAAGCAGGTGCCCTTGGGCTCTACTAGCATGAGACAGGACATATGGAGATGTTACTGGTGCCTGCTCGAGCAAATCGATGATGAACGGGAAGACAGTGATACAGTGATACCAGGTGATAGGGTGATTCTGAGTATCTTGTTCTCTGTATACTGAAAGGGTCACACTTACCTGCTTGAGAGCTAACTAGTATGATCCTTTTTATAATTTATATGATAGTCTCAACAGAGCCAGGATGGTAGTCTCCTGGTAAATTCTAACTATTCCACGCTGGGTTCAGTGCGTATAAAGAGGAGCTGTGCCCAATCTAGATAACAGAAGTCTTAGTAGATGTATAATAATAAGTCAGAATTTTACTCGTTTAGAGTCAAGGTGACTTCGGTACTGCCATAGAAGAGAGATCTCATTAGTAAGAACCCTGGCTTAAGAACATGTAACTAGATTAAGCTGTGAGTCGTTAAAACAGCAAAGCTCCCTAAGCCTGTCATTCAACCCCTGACTAATGAGAGATGCCTCCTACAACCCTCTCCAATTCCCCCAAAGTGTGTGTGTGTGTGGGGGAGAACAGAGCACATGAGGAAATGACTAAAAAACTCATTTTTTGGGGAATAATATCAGAAATATGTAAGTGGGAGAGGAACATAGGCTTATGTAAAACTGATAGATACTGAATGTTTTTTATTGTTTTTATTTTCTGGGGGTGTTTTTTGTTTGTTTGGGGGCTACATCCAATAGTTCTGGGGTGATTCCAGGATTGGCCAGTTGCTTGGGATCCCTCCAGCAGTTTTCTGGGGACCATCTGGGCACCCTGATGATGATCCTGATGGAGCCTCAAGCACCAGAGTAAAATCATTTGTTCCACCCTTTGAGCTGTGCCCGGCCCAGGCAGCTGCTTGCTGGCTGGAATGTGCTCCCTGCGTTCTCAGGAGCTGCTGCTCAGCATCTCTAGGCCTGGGGAAGCACATTTTCGCTTTTAGGCCAATTTTCTTTTTTTTTTTTTAATAGCAAACTCGTTTAACTCAGTGCTTTTCAACATGTTAACATGTAAAATGTCATGTTTTTACAGGACACATTAGGGTCAGTGACAACATAGGAATTGGTGAAAATATCAATTACATTTTTGCTTTAGTGGGTAATTATGTAGGACATAAAATCAAAACTGTGAAAATGATAAGTACTGGATTAAAATAAACTTTTGAATAACATCTTTTCTATTTCTAATTTTGGTTTAGTTCAATTTGGTTTGATGTTTAGTCTGTGCTCAGAGACCTGTGCACGAAGAGATCTGATGTTTGGGGCGTGAGAAGTCTGTGCTCCTAGCGCATTGCTTGAGGTAAGAAATCAGCATGAGGGGCCGGAGCTATAGTAGTATAGTCGGTAGGGCACTTCCTTGCACAGAACTGACCTGGGTTAGATTCCCAGC
>JAJIBD010006817.1:0-46106 GCA_021461705.1 Cryptotis parvus | reverse complement strand
TAGATGTGCTTTTTACATCTTTTAACAAGTGTTAACCAAACCTCATATTTTCTGAAATTTCTTTTTTCTTTGTTGTGATTATTTTTTACTTCTGAGTATATGTGTCACTTGATTTTGATCCTGTCTTTTTATATCCCTCTAAATTTTGTAATTTTAGAAAATACTCAATTAGAACCTATGCATAAATACTTATTTTGATTTATAATTCTAAAATTTTTTCATCATTAGAGTATGTTCTTTATATCTAAATTGCTTTACCTTGAATTCTAAATTATCTTAAGAATAAGTAAAAATAGCTATATTTTTACCCCATCCTTTAATTTTGTATGTTAAAAAACATTTTAATTTATTTTGCTTCTTTTATTTTGAAACAAAAAAATTAGAATATTTTCATTTGTTTTAAATAATGTTCTATTTGGATTTAAGTCTCACATCATTTTGCATCGTTTTGTTCCTTAATCATACCAGCTTTTATTTGCAGGTTCTGAGGAAAGGAATATGGTAGGAAAGTAAAAGAGAATTAACATATTCAAGAGAGAACAAGAGCTCCTCCAAGGACAGAGGGAGCTAAGTCTGACATCATATTACATCTCATTTTGGCTTTGGGTTGTTGTTGTTTGGTTTGGGGCACACACCCAGTGGTGTTCTCAGATTAATCTTGTTTCTAGGTTTAGAAATATCTCTTGTCAGTGCTCAGGAGATGGTATGGGGTACCAGAAATTGATCCTAGATCAGACTTGGGTAATAGAATTCCCCAGACCTCTCATTTGGTGTTTTTATTGAGCCCTCATGAATATTATTTTACTAATATTTTTTCTTCAAATTTTCGATTAACTATGTACTAATATGTGACTGCTGCTTTTGGGAGGGTCACTCCCTGCTGTGCTCAGGATTTACTCCCTTGCTCTGCACATAAGAATCAGTTGTGCTGGTATTTGGGGGTACCATAAGTGATGCCAGTGTTCAGAGACCAATCTCTGCTTACCCAGCTGCCTTAACTCCAGCACTAATCTTCTGAATCATGATGTATTGAATTTAATTTTTTGGGGGTAAATCTGAGCATAACAGTGATGCTCAGAGGTTCCTCTGGCTCTCCACTCAGGAATCACTCCTGGTGGTACTGGGATGGTTGTAAGGCAGGAGATAGGGACACAGGGGATGCCAGGAATTGAACCTGGGTGAGCCATGTGTGACCACCTTCTGGCTATTCTATCTCTTTCTCCTGTATTAACTTTTAATCATGAAATTACTCAGCAATTTTCTCACCATTTATTCTCAAAAGTATTAAACTTTTTAATCTAAGAAGCAAAGATTGCATTTTATTAAGACGCAAAACTTTGTACAATAATTATTCAGGGACTCCAACTAGTTTAAAAGTAAAAAGGGCTTTTGAAACTATGTTCTAGCTAGGTAAAGTGATTGTCTTGGGTTCAATACATATGGCTGATTCAGGCTCCTTCTTGAGGCCCACCAGGAGTGATCCCTGAACAGAGTGAGTCAGCCCTGACAATGGCAAGGTGTGAACCAACAGTCAATAAATAAATACATAAATGAATAAATAAATAAATAATTAAATAAATAGATGGACGGATAAATAAATAAATGAAAAATAGATAAATAAATAGATAGATGAATAAATAATAAATAAATAGAGAAATAAATAAAAAATACATAATCAGAACACACTCTAAATGGTATGGTGTGATTTATATTACAATAATACTAGCTTTTTGAAAGCAGAACAGCAGGGATTCTGCTTACTCCAAAACGCATACAAAAGCTAGTAGAAATGTGTTTTCCTTAAAATGTTTTCATCTAATCAGCTTGTCTTTTTCCTATAATCCAATTAATCTCAGACCTTAAGAATATAACCATAATTTTTATAGAAACAAAAATCACAAAATAGGGGCTGGAGTGATAGTCCAGCGGGTAGGGTGTTTGCCTTGCACACGCGGCCAGCCTGTGCAGGCCCAGGTTCAATCCCCGGCATCCCATATGGTTCCCAGAGCACCGCCAGGAGTAATTCCTGAGTGCAGAACCAGGAGTAACCCCTGAGCATTGCTGGGTGTGGCCCAAAAAAAGCAAAACAAAAAAAAAATCACAAAATAATACTGTGGTTTTCACAATAATTTGCTCAGCAAAACAAAGCATTTGCTTTGCTAAGAGGCTTCCTCACTATTGGCATAGGTGCTTATAATTATTCCTTTCTTTACAGAAACCTATGTTCCATTAATAAAATGATGACCTAGTAGCAAATAGGCATGGAATAAAAGACTAGACTATTGAAGAGATCATTAAAAATGAGTGGTTGTTTGTGCAAAGGTGAGTAGCATGGTAAGACTTTGTTCAAGTTTGGCATATCTAGTGGTTTGAGTAACCTCATTTGCAAATAAAAGGATTAGGCTAGAGGTTCCTTGTCAATCTGGAATATGTAATCCTGCAAACATACTGAAGGCAGGCAGTGAATTTTACAGAGGATTTCTCTGAGATATGTTTCGCATTAGGAGAGCCCATGCTATTCTGTGGATAACGGAATAAAGCACTTGACTTAAAAATAAATTATGTCTGAGAGCAAAAGGTAAATTATTATTCTTTCTTGTCTTTCCAGTAGATGAAAATTAGTTTTGACTTTACACTGACATCTTGAAATTGCATTATAAGGAACTTTCAAATTAGTACTGAAGAACATATGCATAATGTTTCATTACATAACCTGAGTTTTAGAAATATTCCTCATATCCCACATTAATAAAATATGAATGAAAGATTAATGTTTTATATATAGTATCTTTCTATGAATAATATGAATCACTAGAGTCATGCAAATCTATACTAAGAATTTAAAAGTTTACTCTCTTATATAATGGTATGTCCTTATAAACAATGTTCTGATGAGAATACCATAAAGAAGCAGGATAAAGTCAACCAAGTTAAAAAGTTAATATAAAATTATTGAGTCAAACATATTTTACTAACACTTCATAGCTAATTTTCCGTATTATTACTTACTTGTATTGTCAGGTCACACAATAATAATTTGCAAATAAATTTCATTATTATAATCAGGGGTTTTTGTTTTGCTTTTTGGGTCACACCAGTCAATGCTCAGGGGTTACTCATGGCTCTGCACTCAGGATTTACTCCTGATGGTGCTCAGGGGACCATATGGGATGCCAAGGATCAAAGCCATAGGTCAGTCTCATGAAAGGTAAATGCCCTACCTGCTGTGCTATCACTCCAGCCCCTATTTCAATTTTGAGGTCACTTTAGAACTAGAAATGAGTCTCCCAAAGTGAAGGCAATTGAATAGCACAATATTTAACTTTCATGAATGTGATGATTTAGTTCATTGACCTCTACTTGGTTAAGCATGATATATAGTAGGGCATTTCACTTCTGATATATGCATGTGAAACTCTGACAAGAATTAAATGCAGTGTAGATTTAAACTGCTAGAATTCTCACTTGAATAATTGCTAAAGTTGCTTTAAAGTGCCTGCTAGATTGAGAAAGAAAAGATGGAAGGAAAGGGGAAATAAAAATTCAGAGAGAAGGAAAGAAAAGAGAATGGAAGGAAAAAGGAGAAAAAAATAGCCCATCTGCATATTTTTTCCTTTTTTTGCACAAATGGCACCTCCCCCCAATATTTGAAAGACATTTAAAATAAATGTGAACAGCTGTTTTAGACATTGTAATGTGTGCAAGTTTGAAAGATGCATGGAAAAAAAAGGCATTCTTGCTAAAATGTCAATTTTATAGCTCTAAGAGAGAGGTCCTAAGGTTTAGAAGTTAAAAGTAAGTTAACTCCTTGCTTATTTGAACATTAAACTGTCAGCATGGAAGTAAGTCTGAAACTTATGACAGTCTGAAAATGTGGTGTTAAATGAAGTTTGAAGACCTATTAACCTACTGAGATGTACACCAGGAACTATTACACTCTGATGTTCAGCATGTATTCTTTATAGGACTGTGCAAGATATTAAGAAGTGAAAAATAAAGCCGAAAGTATCTCTTTTTCTCTCTAAATGCAATGATAATGTTAGCTATTTTCAGTATTCATTTAGGACATGCAGATATGAAATGGAAACTACTTGCTTGAAAATTATTTGTTCAATGTTTTTATAGCCAGGTCACCAAATAGAACAATTTTTTTTAACAATGAAACAAAACTAATTTTTGCCTTGTTTCAGAACTCATTGGAATTAAAGGGAAGCTCCATTTTAAAATACATTAGTGTTTTGATAGTAAATACTTTCTATGATTATTTTGACAAATTGTGCCAATGAAATATTTTAATGATCAAGTTTTTCAATGTATATATATTGAATATAAAATAAGATACCTTAATTATTTATGAACTCTGATTATCAATAGAAATCTTCACATATTTAATATTGTAATGTTCATAAGCATAATTTATAAAAGCTTCATTAACCAATTATCAAATATTTTTAAACAGGAGATAATTAGAAATATTTGTTCAAAAAATTAAAAAGCATATATGGACTACAGCTAAATTCTATAAATTGAAGTAATATAATTCTATTATTTTCTAAAAACTGTTATGAATTACTATTTTCTTATCTGTTTATTAAATTTTAACATCAATAGAGAAAGATTTTAACAATTTATCACACAAAATACTGTTAAAGTATTTTTAAAGAAGACACAAATATATTTGTTTCTTATTCTAATTGCCGGAGTGTGTATGTTTCTCCTGACTTATGGGAGAAACAACAAGCATAGCAGTAGTGGCTACAGGGAAAAGTACAAGAATAAATTGCTTGTTTCTCAATGAACTTATAATCAGCCTGTAGAAAGTAAATTAACATAAAAGACAAAAATATATAGTTCAGAGTTGGTGTCTAAGTATCTGATACACCCTATGCAGGTTAGAAGACCTTAGAAGGAAGATTAATCATTCACAGTGATGTGTCCTGAGCTAGACTTTGAAAACAAGTAAGATTGAATAATTATCTACTGTAGGATACACCAGTAATTGTTCTGTAACTTAATCCATTTCTGAAGGAAAGAATTTACCAAATAAGGACTACTATAAGAATCTCAGTGACATTATGCTTTGATCTTGTCAGAGACTTTATTCGCTTGATAAATGTTTAGAAGTACTTTAGCTAGTTTAGAACGTTGGCAAACACATATTATTACTTTTATTACAGATAAGACTTTGTTGCCATTTTCTATTTCTCTATCATTGGTTATTTTGTAGAATCAGAATGTAAACTTACTTTCTTTAGTAAAATTTACTTTTGCAAAATGACTTAAATATATGAGTATGTTTAGACAAAACAAAAATAGTAAGGAAAATCTAGTTAGAAAAGCAGAAGTGGAAGATAAAGCTTATGTTTTTATATAGGCAAAATAATTTCTGCTCTGAGGTTCATTATACTGTTTTCATCCCCTCTGATCAACGTGTAATTTCTTTTTAAGTTTGCATTCTCTTCTAGACATAAAATAAATACTACAGTCTTAGCAATAATTAATTTAACATGAATATTTTGTCTGTGGGGAGGAGTTTGGCAACACCCAACAGCATTTTGTGCTTGCTACTGACTGTGCTCAAGGATTACTCTTGGAAAGCTCTGAGAACCATATAAAGTGCCAGGGATAGAAACTAATTTGGCCTTTTAAAAGACAAAGTCCTGTCCGATGTGTTATTGCTCTAGTCCCTGACATGAAGACTGTTCTTTTCGAGGTAGAGGTAAGGGGATACAGCCAGTGGTGTTCAGGGGTTCTCTTGGCTCTGCACTCAGGAATTGCTCTGAAAAGCTGAGGAGACAGTACTGAAATGCCAACAATTGAAGCAGGGTGTGCCGTGTTCACAAACCTTACCTGCTGTACTGTCTTTCTGAGACTGAGATTAATTTTTGAAGACTGTGCCTTGATTCCCTAAACAGGTGAATTTTCAGGTACAGTGAGTGAGTACAAGTGTTTCACTTTTACTTAATGCAAAGATATTATAGATAGCTGTTGGGCGCCACTGACTCCGCCCACTGCCACGTTGCCTTCCCATGCATGTGCAGGGTCCTGTGTCCCGTGCATGCAAAGAGTCCTGTGCCTCCGCGCATGTGCAGAGTCCCTGACGTGGTGGGATTGGGTTTTCTCCAATCAGGGGCATGTTTCGTCAGATCGCACGAGCTCGTACAAGCTCGTACGACCTGTGCCGGCCAATGGGAAGCGGACACATCATTTTGCGCCAGCCAATGGGAAACGGACATGCCGAATAGCACTGTATAAAGGCAGCTTGCACAACGGGTCAGGTTCCTTTTCGCCATCATAAGTATCAAACTAAAAGAGCTCCAGCAAAGTGTGTTCTGAGAAAAATCTGTTGTGGTCGTTCTTCACAGCGGGCGGTCGAGGGCATCCCACAGATAGCAACAACTACTGTTAAATATCTAAGATATCAAACTTACAAAGTTACACAATCATCTATCCCATCCTCTGTCCCTATGTGACCTTAAGTAACTTACTCTTTCTCTACCTCGGTTACTTCAACATTACAATGACAAACTTTATTAACATATACCAAAAAGCACAGTTAGGATTAAATGAGATTATTCATGAGCTATACTAAACAATATGCTTCCGATGTCAGCATACGTGCATTCCGTGGGTATTCCAGAATCAGGGATGCTGTCTCGCTTGCCACGGCATAGAAAATCAGATGGGCTGGACATGTAAAGCGATTTGGAGATGACCGCTGAACTAGAGCCGTTACCAACTGAATCCCATGGGATATCAAAAGATCACGTGGCCACCCACCTACAAGATGGTCAAACTTCCTTGTCAAGACTCTGAAGGAATGGTTTGAGGCTCTTCATATTCCTGACAACCAGATGCCATTGGGCTACATTGGCACGTGATAGGGTCAAATGGAAATGTAACTGGTGCTCGCTGGAGCAAATCCATGAACAACGGGATTCAAGTGATCAAGTGAAACTAAACAATACTTGGCACACATAAAGCAAAAAGTTAATGTTACCTCTCCTTAATGTTGTCACCACTGTAATAAAGTGATTTTTAATTGCCTGTTTCATAAGTTATTTACTAGTATCACTCCAAATTGTATATTTAAGAAAGTTATATTTTGCAGATGTCAAAACATCTCATTATTCTGCTATTAAATAGGTGGAGTTATTGGAAGTAATAGTATTTTCTCATGGCACTTATTCTTATTTGCAAGCATAATTATATTTTTCTTTAATTTAGGAACCGAACCTAGCAGTTTTTGAAATCTATCTCCAATCTCTGTGCTAAGGGAGAAGTGATGCTGTTTCTGCTCAGCAGCAGACCATAAGGTGGCAGAGATCACACTGGGTAAAGCCACATCCAACCCCAAATCCTTAACCCCTATGCTATCTCTCTGGCTGACTCACAATTTAAAAAAGGTTCTTTATTCTGTTGTTCTCCATTCAATGTGGTTAGTTTGGTGTTATATAGGTCAAAGCAGTGCTTCCTGCTGAGACGATGACTTGGACAGATCCTGACAGTTCAATGTAAAGACATCAGAAAAGATAGTAACAATCAAAACAAATAACATAGTAAAGTTTTAAAGTTAACGTATAAGCTTCCCATTTTTTCTAAACTTACAGAATTATCATGTGAGTGTTGATTCACAATAAGTCTGTCTTATTTTCCTTTTCTTAATTTGTCTGATGTTAATTTGAATAACTGCAAACCAGAAATATCTAGAATGGAAAGAAAAAAACACCTCTGCATCCAGGAAAAATCACAATAAAAATCAGTGTTGTTGTTTTGTCATTTTTTATGCTCTCATGAAAATTGGAGTTTTTTTTTGTTATGGCTTTCTGACTCCATAAACCCAAAAAACCTCTAAAAAAGTATAGTTCATCGTGAACAGCATCACCAGTATTTGAGCTAATCAAATATCTAAGTCCCTCCCAACACTGGTTGAATTGACTTGTGCACTTTAACACGGTCTCTAGCAATTGTGTTACTAGCAAAGTCATTGTTGCATAAGATACACAACTAAATAGTAAAGATTGTTGGCCAGAATGGCAATTTGATTATGGTAATGGCCCAGAATTCATATTCAAATTTCCACATTACTATATGCTAAGTACATATCAAAATAGTCATCAGTTTTAATCCTTTTTAAATCTTGATACATTTATACTAATGATGCATGCACCAGGATATTTATTAACATTTAAGGGGAATTACAAATATTAAATATCAAACACCAGCAAATGCCAACAACCAGTAACAATTATAGACCTCATTCCCATGACCTGAAGGAATGGTCTGAGGTTCTTCATGTTCCTGGAGCAAGCAGATGCCCTTGGGCTACACTAGCATGTGACAGGACGTATGGAGATGTTACTGGTGCCTGCTCGAGCAAATCGATGAACAACAGAAGACAAGTGAAGTGAAGTGAAGTGAAAGGGGAATTACAGCTCAATTTTAGAATCTAGATAAATAAGATAACATCAAACACTAGAGACCAAAGTTACATATATGGAGGCAAAATTTGCATGAATTAAGTAAAACAAATAAATAGTTTAATAAGGTAAAAACTAAATAATAGACATCCATATTACAAAACAAGTCTATAAACCTATGAAATAATTTCAAAAAAAATTTTTTTTGGGAAACTGGCTTTCCTTGTGACATGAAATAACTACTGGGAACCAAAGAAAGACCCAGTGGTTTTTTACTTTGCATTCTTATAACATGAAAAATATTTTGAGGATAAAGACCCTTGAGGTTTCTTTGTCTGTAACAATATTCTTTTTATACAGGTATTTTTTTCTTTTCTTAGTAAATTTGCTTCCAGGTAAATTTGCTTTCTATTAGATACTTGAAGAAGATGAATTTCGTATGATTACAGGACATTTTTGCACCCTAACTTTTTCCAATGAAAATACTCTTCAAACACCTTGATGAAACAACTCCAACTCAACATTCAAAAATCAGTTCAATCATTATTTAGTGAAGTATGTCCAGGCTCTACTCTTTACACAGCCTGGTTGTATATTAAATTTACTCAGGTTCTTACTATATATGATTTTGTAGGAATTAAGTAACAGTCTTGACATATAATGACATGGATAAAATATAGAAAGCTCATAAAACATCAATGATATTTAATATTGCTTGTATTATTTGTTCCTGGAACAAGCAAATGCCTTTGGGTTCTACTAGCATGAGACAGGAGATATGGAGATATTCCTGGTGCCCGCTCTAGCAAATAGATGATTAACAGGAAGATAGTGATAGTTGTATTATTTGTATCTGGCCGCTGTATGTTGAATTGGAATGCATGTCTAAATATGATACTACAGTTCTTTGTAGAAAAGGACTAGCTTCAAAAGTAATACTTTAAACCAATCTATACTTCTAAACACATATCTAATATATTCTACTTCCCTAGATTATGCAGGTGAAGCTTATTTACTTCTCTCAATCATTTTTTAAAACTATTTTTTTGCCTCTATAATTTTCAATATTTTTTTTCTAGTTTGATGCCCATTCTTTATGTTTTCGTCTTAAACTTTTTCCTTGGTTACCTCTATTTCTTCTGCCTATCAGTAGCCTCTACTAAGTGTTCAAAAGCACTAAGAGTATATTCCCACACATTTTGAAGATAAAATTATTTGTTTCCAATCATATTACAGATTTTTCATTTTTTCCTGCTGAATTATTTTATTCTTAAATTTAAAGAACTTTAGCATTACCATTTTCCACACCATACACCTGACATTTGTTGATTAATTAGATCTAATGTTTATACTTGCATGACATTAATTAAAAGTTATTATTTCAATAGTTATGTTATATGAACGAATGTGAACTTCAAATTACACTTTTTAACTCATAATATTTTAGCCCCTCACCAAAGTCCATGTGTGTGCATATGTGTGTCTCCTCACTATAAGTGGCTAGCAATATCCTTCTCATATGATTTCTACTTGCAGATTTTTAAGAGACATTTTTGGCTGACCAGATTTCTAATGATGACACACATTTCCTTGAGCTTGCTGTTTGAGTTTCTTCCCTGAGTTTAGAATCTATTGCCAAGATAACTGTTGTGCTAGTGAAGCTGAAAACTTACATGATTTAAAAAGGGGAATGGTTGATGATGCTTTCTGCAATTTTTCAAAGGAGTTCAACCAGACTTTGCCAGTGATAGAGTGCTGTGGAATGCCATCATAGTTGGCTGTAGTCAGCTTTCCAGCTTTTTTTTATGTGATACAATGCATTTTACAACACTGCTCCCAATCTGTCACACAACTCAAAAGTATTTTGTGAATGTGATATTTCTGTAGTGTCCCAACTTTCATCTGAGTTTTTCACATATACGGAATAAAATCTCGCCAATGAATAGTCTATGTAAGTACAAAATGTATAAATATCTCTATAGTTTGTAGGTGTTAAAGCTCTACCTATATATAGATATGTGTGTCAACTATCACAAGTAGGAAGTTTATACATCTGGAAAGAGCTGATTTAAGTCCTGTAGTTGCAAAAAATCGTAACTGTTGAGTTGTAATAAGTTAAATATTTTGAAATATAAATGTCCTATGACTATTTCAGGAATCACTTGAATATTTAGGATCCACTATTTTATTACTATTATTGTGTAGTGGGGAGGCTTTAGGGCCACATGTCACAGCTGTGCTCTGGACTTTCTGCAGGCTCTCTGCTGAGGAATCACTCCTGGCTGGGCTTAATCAACCACAAGGGTTACGTGGCATTAAACCTGGATGGTCACTTGCTAGACAATAACCCTTCCCAATCAGCTATCTCTTGGGCCCCAGCGTCCAATTTTGTAGCCAAATGCTCTGTTTTTTTTTTCTTTTTGGGGTCACACCCAGCAATGCTCAGGGGTTTCTCCTGGCTCTGCACTCAGGAATAACTCCTGGCAGTGCTCGGGACCACATGGGATGCCGGGATCGAACCCGGCGGCATGGGCCAGCCGCGAGCAAGGTAAATGCCCTACCCGCTGGGCTATCGCTCAGGCCCAGTAGCCAAATGCTCTGTAGATCAGATGTATGTTTTAACTACTTTCTACCGACATGATCCTTAATTTTTTTATCTGTGAGGGCATACCTGTAAATGCTTATACTTACACCTTACCTTGCTTTAGAAGACAATATTGACCAGTTTATTATATTTTAATGTTTTTTATTATATTCAAACTTTCAGAAGACTAGGAAAGGAACATTGGAGTAAAATCTGAGAAAACAAATAGTACAGAGGAGTCATCAAAAATAACTATTGGATAGGACATTTATGAAAGCCAAAACAAAGGTGACTTGACTGTTTTATGAGAAAAATTATACTTGTAACTATGCTCTATTTCACTGCTGTTAATTCCATACCTTAACTATTCATAGTGTCTTTTATAAAATTATTTTCTTTAAGAATAAATTGGGTCCTTAATGCCAGTAGTGTTAAAATTTAATTAGTCTTTTGCAAGCTGTCTCCTTCAGAAATTCATGAAAAAATTCTCAATAAACATTAAAAGATTTCTGTGTGTAGGAAATTTCAACCTATTTTATTTTTCCAGGGTACTTTCACTGAGTATGTACTATTAAATTGTCCCTTAGAGTCCTTGGCACTATACTCCTGAATAGTGTAATTTGTTCTTACATAGTACCCAACCACTGAAGTCTGAACTCATCTAATACCCAGCATTCCTTGCAATTAGATATATCAATATAATTAAGCTTTCACCATTGAAATGAAAAGCAATGACTTAGTCACTTTTTTTTGTCTTTTTTTTAATTTTTAATTTTTACAATTACAAAGATATACAATTAAAAAGTTCATATTTGGGTTTTGGTCATACAGTGTTCCAGCACCCATCCCGCCACCGGTCCATCCCGCCTCCGTGCCCATCTCCCACCACCAACATCCCCGGTTCCCTCCCCCTCCCCAGCCCTGCTCCATGGCAGGTTCTTTATTTCTTTCCGTTTCTCTCTCTTTCTCTTTTCCTTCCCCTCCAGACTATGGATTACAGAACATACATTAAAGGGTTGTCATGTGAATCTTTTTGCCTCTATTTAATGCTCAGTTCTAGGTTGGCATTAGTACCCTCGACAATTGTTAGCACACTGTTCCATTTTCTGTCTTACCTAGCCTCTGACTCCCACACGTTTGTGATAATTTCCACCTTTGACCAGACCTCCTGATATATGTTTCACTTGACCTTGGATATTGGTATCTGAATATGTACATATATATTTATGTTATGCAGATAAATGCAGTCATTCTGTGTCTGTCTCTCTCCTTCTGGCTAATTTCGCTCAACATAATCTTCTCCATGTCCATCCATTTTAGGAAAAATGAAATTTGACTTAGTCACTTTTAACTTAGAAACAAGTGTCACATTCTGACTCAATTTCCTCATCTTCTGACCTAAGAACCAATCCTTCTACTTGGCCCTTCTGTCTTTCCATGTTTTTTCTATAATTGCAGAAGAGTGGTACAAACTTAGAGTATTTGACTATATTTTTAGACCTATTTGGATAATAGTTGATTCTGTACTTATAATATACAAAACTGCAAGTTAAAAACACAAAGTGTTTGTGTTCTCAGTTGTTAATGTATAGTAGAATGTATGAGATCAAGAAAGAACAATATTTTTAAGAAGAGCAGAAAATTAAGTATTTGCCTCTTTTTCCCTTTCCAGATAACCTGTCAGCAGTTCAACATTTGATTCATTTCACCAGGAATACATCAGTTAAATCTACTTCTTCAGCATAATTATGAATTTTGCTATAATTATAGAGGAATACACAAATATACCATAAACCTCTGCCTAACTGTGCAGTGTATATATAATTAATATTGCAATATATTTTGCACCTAAGTACAGAATACAATATATCTCTATCTAAAATGCAGTGTGAATATAAACTGAGCTTATTCTTCCTAGAATTTGTTATAGCTTTGTGTTTTACTCCATCATGATAAATCCAATAGATTTTATATCAGAGATTCTCAGAAAAGTGGTTCCAAGTCAGCAGGGTCAGTATCATTGGACATTTCCTTAAAAAATTCAGCACAAGTGTTTTGAATCAAAATTGTCCAGTAGGGCCCAAGAGGAATAATTTCTGAGACTGTGTCTCTATATGATGCTGCTGGCAGGAAGCAAGGTAGGGTGAGGCCTGGAATGTATACTGGGAAAACAATGTCTGAAACCTAAACTTGCCTAAAGGCATGAAGGTCTCTGAATCAAAATGCCCTTTTAGAAGCCAGAGAAACCATTGAAATGCAGAATCCCAAGCCAGGTGCAAGAATACTTTCCTGAATGGGGAAGGGACACCCAGGAGGAGAGAATCCACGTCTCACAAGTCACACAAACAATCTAAGATGAAGACCTGCAAGGCCTCTTAGCTCAGTCTCAGAAGAGTGAGGAAAGTCATGGAAAACTCTATATAAATTTGGCTGAGTAAAAATATGAGTCTCTGGCTCATATGCCTGCAATGTGAACTTTGTTACTTTAGGGTGCATTTCCTTCAGTTGGGAAATGGTCGCCACATCCCTGCTTGGGATATGTATAGGTACTTGTTTACATTGCATAGAAACCAGCATTCGCTCTTGAATAATTATCTTTATCTATTTTTCTCTTTCCTTCCCTTTATTTTCCAAATAAGCTTGCTTTATTTCTCTATATATCTCTCCCCTGAATTTCTTTTCTATGAGGAAAAGGCTGAATAAGATTTAGCACTGATTTCCCAGACCCTTCCCTGGGTTACCAAATTACTGTACAGTACTATAAGAGTCTGCTGCCTCTCTCCTACTCATTTCACATAGTGGAACCAGAAAATCCTCAGTTTCATTGCTGCTGGAGGAAGCCACGTCTTTCAAAACCAACAATAATAAAGTTTGAAAAAATAGCTTTATGTTACAAAGTTGGTAAATTAATACCAGAAATGTGATGCAATTTTTTGATTCTAAAACAATAAATTAGTATTTTAAATTTATTTTTACTTCCCATGTATAATTTATTCTATGAAATCATAATATTTAATCTAAGTGCTACAACAAAACATGAAATATTTAATTTTTTATGGAAACCATACTTAATGTTTTATTCTCATTCACGTGTTATTTCAAGAGTTTTTCTCTTATAAACAGTATTGTTAAACTTTTATTAAACTTTTTAAACTTGAAAAGTTATTGATAATTTATAAATCTGTAATTTTAAATTTTATAATATTTTATCACCTGCTCAAGCAAATCAACAAATAATGGGATGTCAAGTGATAAAGTGATAATTTTTTAATATTTTTTTACTTTTTTTTTTTTATAATTTGCTTTTATTACTGACAAATATATATATAATTATTCACTAAATATTATCTCACAATAATATTTAGTACATAATACAAATATTAATGTAAGATTCGAACTGAGGTAACAACAACCAGGACCAAGCAGTGACCAGCTGCTGAGATTGCCACATTTCATAATCAGAGATCGCCTTGCCCCCAGCACGGAAAACAGGACTCGTGGACCCACCTGGCGCCAGAGAGCTATCGTCCTCATTCTGTGCTTCCCAACATATACCCTCCCCTCCAGAGATAGAAAGAGCCAGACCAAGCACATCAGTTCCACTGGTCTTGGTTCTCTATTCCCACCCAAAATAGTTTAAGAATCCCACTCATTTTTTCCTAGGGCACGGTTCTACCTCAGCTTCACCAGAGGCCCTAAGGCCCACCCAGAAGCACACCCCAATAAACTCCTCTTATTCCTTCCCTTTTATTGTCCCTATCTCTCCGTCTGTTCCAGCTGAGTCACTGATCTATCAATTCATATTTATTATCAAACTTGAAGTTTCTGTCACGTTATGTTATGCTTTCATATGACAGCTTGGAATGTTTAGGTAAAATAATTAATTTATTGAAAACAACATATGTGGTAAGAATAGTCAGAATTGACATTTAAGATCTTTGAGCCTGAGTTAAATATTTTATTTATAAGTAAATAAAAAATGAATAAGACACAAGTCCATCTCAAAACTATATCATTCCCGTAATTAGTGTTTCAAAGAAGCAGAGCATGAGACAAAGAAGAACTCAGAGAGCATTGCTTACTCTCCCTAAGTCACCAACAAAGTCATGCAGATCCTCTGAAGAATCTTGGGTAATAGCTTTCAGTGGATTTCTACATCCAGAAAAAAAAGAGAATTCTAGGGATAACTATGGAGGATTAGGATAAAATAACTCAGTCCAGAAAAATACTTTTTATGTCTAGAATTTTTCTTGGCATCTGAGAGATATCAAGGAGTACTTAAATTGCTTTCTGTTGTATGACTTTGAGAAGGAAAGGAATTGTCTTTGCAGGTAAACAATCAAAGGACCTTGTTGTGAGAGAACTCACCCAAGGAGCTTAGAACTTTTGAGATGCAGAATTCCAGAATCCTCTAGGATGTGAGTCACCAACTGCAAAAACTATGAGAATAAGAACTTGAGAAGAATTACCAGTCTTTCAAACCTTTTCCTTGTGAAAATCCCAAATTTATTTTACTTGTGCAGAGAATTCAATATCAAGGAAATCATAAAATATAATCATAGAAAAATGTCTCCAGAGTCATTGAGCTCTCTCTCTCTCTGTCTTTCTCTCTCTCTCTCTCTCTCTCTCTCTCTCTCTCTCTCTCTCTCTCTTTGTATATGTGTGTGTGTCTCTCTGTCTGTCTCTGTCTCTCTCTCTTTCCTTGCCACCCCCTTTCAGGGAGAAGCCTGTATCTCTTTAGTATATATCACTCCTTCAGATTTCCAGAATGAAATTATTTTAATTCACTATTTGTCTCCTTCCTGAAATTCTTTTGTGAGAGGGCAGGTGCCTACCAGGTGAAAATAAAACAAACAAACAAAAACAGGTAGAAGTCAGGACCAAATTTTGCTTTTACTGAAAAGATCAAATTACTAACTGCAGTGTGAGTTTCACAATTTCCAAAGAAACACTGTGGTGGGGTTTAGGCACTCATGTAGATGAAATGGAACAATAGGTACAGTCTGATAGTCACTGTGGAGCTGGTGATACACATTTAAGCTACAAAGGGCATTTGTAGCTAAGCTACATGACAGTCTTCATCGTTCTTGAGACTTCCGGCACTTTATAGGTTATGAGGTGGGTAAAAGGAGATATTAACTTCTCTCTTGAAACTATTATCTCTCTACAATTAAAATAGTTGAACACAACTTAGTTTAGAAAGGTATATAATAATTGCATATTCTTCCCATGAGGGACTCACAGACATGGGGCAGAGCTGCTATCTGCTCTCCCTGTGCCCAGCCTCTCATGAGACACACAGGAGGGATGTTGGATTCTAGCCCTGGCCCACCACCTCAGCAGAGCCTCACAACAAGCCTGATGACCCCCCTCCCCCATGAGGGCCACCATTCTCCACATTCAGACTTCCCTCTCATCAGAACTCCACCCAGCAGATGAACATATCACAGCCCATATCATCAACACCCACCCTGCAGCAGTCTTTTTTCAATCTGGCCCAGGTATACTGATACAGAGACTCACAGACATGGGGCAGAGCTGCTACTGGCTCTCCATGTGCCCAGCCACACACGAGGTGCCCGGGAGGGATGGTGGTTTCTGGTCCTGGCCTGCCACCGAGCAGAGCCTTGCAACAAGCCAGACGACCCCCCACTCCATGAAAGTCACCATTTTCCACATCCAGACTTCCCTATTGTCAGAACTCTACCCAGCAGATGAGCCTATCACAGCCCGGCTCATGCAGCCGCTTAGTGGCCACACAGTTAGTTCATCAATAATCATTGTATTATGAGGTGACTACAAGAGTATGCCACCCACACAGCAAGCCTGGCAAGCTACCTGTGTTGTATTTGATATGCCAAATGCCAGTAACAATTATATTAGGTCATTACCATGACCTAATATAATGGTTTGAGAATCTTTATGTTCCTGGAGCAAGCAGATGCCCTTGGGCTCTACTAGCATGAGACAGGACATATGGAGATGTTACTGGTGCCCGCTCGAGCAAATCGATGATGACCAGAAAGATAGTGTTAGTGATTCCCACAAAGTAAGCAAATTGATCTTCCAGAATAAACTGATATTATTAGGGTAGAGATTTCCAAATTGCCATGAAAATTGATGGAATCTCAAAGGAAGTCATTGGCCTTTAGACCTACTACCGCCATAGTTTGCCCCCCCCACCCCAGAAGCACTATAGACACAGCTAAGAGATATTATTGATACAAAGACGTATAATACAATTGGAAACTATTTGAAATTCTTTACAAGATTCCTTAAAATATTTGTCAGTTGGAAAGTGAACTTATCATGGTAAACATAATTACAATCAAGTTAAAAAGGCAACTATAAGTGCATAAACTATATCAGAATAAACATGCGCTTTTAGCAGGGAGATGGGACTATGGTTCGTTTCCATTGCTTTTCAAGAGTGACCTAAATTTCGTATTCCCCTGCAAGTGTCACACTGTCAGTCTGAGGGAGCTTGTCTCATCTGGTGTGTGTACTTGCTTTCTTCACAGCAGTCAGCTTAGTGGCAAGTTTTTCATCTTGGTTTGTAAGTTACCCTTCCCTTGGCTCATTCATATGCAGAACTGACTTTGTGCATTTTTATTTCTGGTCCTTTTTATGACTATGTTGTCAGTAATGAATCCCATAGTGACCCAGTTGAATACTGTTTGGTACCTGTTTGTGTTACCATTATAAAAACCATAAAAAAATGCTACATGCAATTCCTCTTTCATTCACCTGGGATTTGCTGACTTTCTCTTACCTATCAGTTTCAAGGAAAGAAGTGCACATACTAGTTTTCTGCTGTCACAATCTTTAATTATAAGAGTAGCATTCTATCTGCAGAGAAACAAACTTGATGCGCCATACGTTTAGTTGAGTGAAAGCTATAATATCAGGCATAAACAATTTTAGTAAAGTTTCCTTCATCCCCCAAAGACCCTGAAAATTGTTTGATGGGGAGTTAGAATATTTGCAATGATGATTTATTAAGGATTGGCAAACTTTATTAAAATATTTTCTGTATTAAATTAATAATGTACTTGTCATTGGGTGAGATTATGAAAGCATAGAAAGTGAAATCAAAAGAAGCAACCAAGAGGGGCTGGAACAATGGTACTCCAGGTAAAGTGCTTGCCTTTCATGGAGATCATCTGGGTTCAATTCTAAGCATCCCATATGGCCCTTAGCACCGCCAGAGATAATTCCTGAGTGTAGAATCTGGAGCAACCCATGAGCATCACCAGATGTGGCTGCCCCCACCCCCAAATTGTTTTAAATGAAATCACCAGGATTGAATAAGGAAAGTTTATATGTGACAGAATGGAGAGTGGTTAGAACGTTATGTGACCAAAGTTCCAGAAATTTGATAGAGTGAGGACATCTATTTTGTTGCAATGTAGCGTTCTTCGTATGTCATTTGGGAAAAAAAAGAAGGAAAAAATACTGATATTTTTCTGAAACACAATATGTATGCCTAGAACAGCAACATCTTTATAATCTGATGACTTGTTACATATGCAGATTATTAGAACCTAACTGAACCAAAATCTCTGTGTAGGTCAAAGTAATCTCTTTTTCAAAGAACTGCTGGTCAGGTAGGGCATTTGCCTTGCACACAGCCGACCTAGATTCTATCCCAGCCAGCCCATATGATCCCATACACCGCCAGGATCGATTTTTTGAATACAGAGCCAGAAGTAACTCCTGAGCATTGCTGGTTTGACCCCCCATTAAAAAGTGAAAAAAAGAACCGTTTGTCAGTATTTCTCATCTTGGGATCATGGGAGACTTTGGGACATTCCAAGAGAAAAACCGTGAAGAGCCTGTGAACTGGAAAAGGTGGGGTGCTACAGCCTGAGATTAGAGAGACAACTGATAGGATAAAATCAGGAGCACAGGAAGCAAAGAAGGCCAGGCTATAAAGGGTTTATAATCAGAAAAATATTAAGAAACACTTTCTGGTGTAGACCACGGTAATAGAACAACAATGTTTTAAAATTTTAATTTTTCCTTAATAGTACCTCATTGTGAATAAAAGCAAACTAGACCATTAGTTTTACTATATTATCCTTTCTAATGATTAATGACATAATGATTACAAAAGAATTAACATTAATCATAACTAAATTACTTTAAACTTAAAAAACATGTTATGTCATAATTATTTAAAAGCTTGTGGTTGTTGATTATAAATTAAAGATTACTTTTTAGTAATTATGTCCTAACGCTTTATCTTTGATTTCTGGAGACAAAGGGAATTAGGACATAACATAAAACACAATATAAAAATATTATATAAAATAAGATACATAATATAAAAATATAAAACACAATATAAAACAATTTGCTTATAGAATTACTTCTTTTTGTGTGCCATTTTTTAAATTTGTCATTCGTGAATAGACCAAGAAAATTTCTTCTGCATTGTTGCAATTTCAGTATTGTGCTATTGAAGCAGTTACTTGTGGGTTTATTTAAATATTTAATTTTCCCAAAATTTTACTATTACCTATGCTCACCTAATGTGCCATCAATTATTAGATTAGCTCATATAACTATAATGTTCAAAACTATTCAAATTTTTTACCAAATAGAGAACATAAAAAATTCATTTTCACTTATTATATCTAATCATATTTTATAATTTAAATAAAAAGCTTATAGTGCAAAACATTAGGGAGACTTGCACAATAGTCTACTGATTATATTGAACTTATCTGGTTATAGGAAGATTGTGTTGACAAGGTCAACACCTAAGCACTTCTGCTAAAGGATGTATAGAAACAGTATGTCTCAGATAGGATGGGGAGGCTAAATCTGGAGGCTCTGAAAAATAAGTTAGAGTCATTATTTTCTATTAATATTTCCACTAGTTAAATTTAGTTATCTATATTCTGCATACGTCTATTTTTAAACAATTTTGTGATGGTTTAGACAAATCATTTTAAATAAATGCAACTTATTTGTTCTAAGTTGGCAATTGCTTGGAATTAGTAATGATTCTTTAGTTTTATATAGAAATATGATATTGGGATGGAATGACAGACTTCTGAGCAAGATGTGGGACCATTCAGTGTTCTCTCAACCCTGTCATAGAATCTTCTGTCTAGAAGCCTATAGGGTAGGATCAATATGTCCTTTGTGCTTGCCTCGTAAGCACTGCCCCCAAAGAGTAGCAATGCAAGCACTGAATAATTGTTGAACATGCAACAAAGAAACAGAAAAATTATTATTTATATTATTTTCATATTATTCTCAATTTTTTTCTGACATATCTTAGCCTTAATATAATATTGTTTTAAGTTACAACAATAAGATAGTAATTTTAAATTATTCTGTTGTTCTGGTTAGAAATAAAAGCAGATGGAGATAATTTTTTGGCTGGCAAACTAAGAACAGAAAAATTAGGCTTGTTTTTTCTAGCCTGGGTTTTCCCTTGAACATATATATTCTCTTTTGAAGATCCATTCCTCTTTTTTTCTTCCTGCATGTATTTCTAAGTAAATTAATAAAGACTAGATGTCTTCACACACAAACACACAAACAAAAAAACACACACACACACACACACACGGTTCAGAAAGTTAGTTCAGCAGATAAGGCATTTGTCTTGCCAAGACTGACCTGGTTTTATCCCTAACACCAGATACTTTTCGGGGCTGGAGCAATAGTCCAGCGGGCAGGGTGTTTGCCTTGCATGCAGCCGACCGGGTTTGATCCCCGGCATCCCATATGGTCCCCCGAGCACCGCCAGGAGTAATTCCTGAGTGCAGAGCCAGGAATAACCCCTAAGCATAGCCGGGTGTGACTTGAAAACCAAAAAAAAAAAAAAAATTCTGAGTGCAGATAAGTTTCCCACAGGGTATAGCACACTCCCTTTTCTCATGTAGAAAAAAATACAAGGTGATGATTTTTCTGGTAATTGAATTGCAATAAATTGTACATGTGTCATGAATGGATCTTTGGTTCAGAACTAGAAGAGTTATTTTTCCCTAAATGTATTTGCTGTAAAATAATTTATTCTACATGTAACTCCCACTATTTATACAATTACAGATGTGGAATAGTGTAAAGGAATGCTTACATTTTTTACTTCGTTCTAGATTGAGGATTCAGAAATTATTTATTAAAGATAGCAAACATCTATGTGTAAAACAAGCCAAAATATCTGATTTCCAGATCCTAGAAATACATTTTTAATCTTAAGAGATTTATAAAAAAAAAATCTGACAAATAATGTAGTACTCAAATATTCACCAGGAAACACTATTTACATGCTTGAAACTGCAGTCCTAATGACAGTCTCACTTTTTGGTCTCATACTTTCTCTCAGGATTCTTATGTTAGAAAACTCAGAAGTGAAGGATTTGAACTGTAGCACACTCGTTGAGGACTTGCCTTGCATGAGTGAGTCCCTGGGTTCTACAGCCAGCACAAAAAAAATTATTAATGCTATGCTAAAATAAAGTTCATATATGAATGTATACATGCTATACATGCAGCCTCTTTATAGCACAAGATTAATCCATATTCTCTTAAAATCAACTTACACTTTATCTTAAAATGTTTTTTAGTTTTAATAGCATTTGCTATTTAAGTACTATATTTAAAAAATTATTATTGAGACTTATGTTAGCATTATTATTTAAACAGTTGACCACCCTTATGGAAATAATAGAACGCTAATACAGTGTACTGCTTTAGAACTAGGAAGATTCTGATTAAAACTAGAATCCTCTTCTAATGAGTATAATCTGGAAGGTTCAAGCCAAAAGGCAGGGTATATATAAAACATTAACTTTCTGGTGAAAACTATGACACTGAGGTTGTTTGGATATCCTTTCTGCTTCCACGCTCATTCATTCTCTGCACAGCTTCAGGAGTCAGAGCTGCTAAGGTAAATGCAGAGAGCTACAAAGTGATAAAACAGACCCCTCATCCGAAAGCAGGAAAATACGGGCAATTAATATACTAAGACATGAAAATGTTCCTTTTAATAACATGACATAATTTATGAAATGTAATAGAGGGAACAGGGCAGATGAAAGACAAGGATTGCTGAGACATTGCCTCTGCCCTTGGCTGTGTTTATGGGCCTTCTTCCTTCTTACTTGAAATCCCTGACAGCCTTCTTTGGCTTGCCTCTGCCTCAGGCATCCTCGCTTCCAGGTTGTTCTTGAAAAAATCATTTTGTCAGATAACTCATGCTTTTTGTTTTTATGACTTTTTAAAAATTTCAGGTAAGCATCTTTATCTTTCATCCCCAAACTGGTATTTCTGATCACTAAATTTGTACCCACTGGAATATAAACTCATGCAGGCTTCACGCTTTGCTGTTCTTCATTCTCCTGAGTTAATTCTCTTCATTGTTTTGTGTCTGCATGCAATAAATTCATTAAATTATAATCACATAAGTGATCCAATATACTAATGAAGATAATTACTCTTCATTAGGAAACTATTGATTAAGAGATTAAATCATCGGTTCTACATTTGTATATCCCTGTTTCGTAATCTGTTTCAGGACAGTATTTGACATCAGATAGACTGAAAAGAAAGATTATGTGGTTCAGAGTTTGCTTAGTTTTGACTTTATGAAGAAGTAGGGATAAAACCAAAGCTTAAGAGACTCAGGTATGCATATGCACCTGACAAAATTTTGCTTAAACAAAGGTCAAAACAAAGAAACAAACAAGTAACAGTAGGTTTAAAAAAAACAAACAAACAAACTCAAATTGCTGGTATTGGAAAGGTTAGTGCAAGCACTAAGAATAGAGTAAATATGTGATAGTGGTAATATTGAATATTGAGGCAAAATAGTGTTATTAAAGATTTCTGTAATACTTAAAGACTGGAAGTGACTTGCAGTCCACTTCAATGTTAAAGGTCTGACTACAGATAAAACTGTGAAGATATCATACAGCTAAAATATATTAAAGATGTAAAATTAAACTTTTTTTCTGATTTTTGGGTCACACCCGGCAATGCTCAGGGTTATTCCTGGCTCTTTGCTCTGGAATTACTCCTGGCGGTGCTCGAAGGACCATATGGGATACCCGGGATCAAACCCGGGACGGCATGGGCTGGCCCTGCAAGGCAAACGCCCTACCCACTGGGCTATCGCCTCCGGTTCCAACTTTTTTGAGTTTATAGAATTGGCTAAATTTCTGAAACAATAAACTGAAAGTACAAGGATGTTTTTTCTTTTTGCTTATAAAATTAAACAAGAAAATGGATTCTCTGGTTAACACCAGTCTTCTAAAAATAATTAATTCATAGTGACAGAGCCAGGATAAAGCTCTAAAGTAGAACTTTTATAAAGAATAGAAGAGATGGTGCATAAGATACCGTGCTTGCCTAGCTTGTGGCTACAACTTTGAACCCCGGCACTGCCAGGTGTGGCTCCTACACACAGAGGTAGAGGTAGCTCCTGATCATTGTAAGATGTTGCCCACAAAAAAATAAATAACAAATAGAACTTTTTTTTCAATTTGATCAGCATTTTATATATCTGCTATAGAGTGGATATCTACTGTCAATAATGCTTATAGTAAGGCCACATATATGGGAGATTCTCATGACTATTTCACCAGAAAACTCTATTACTAAGTTTTTTGTGCTTTCATCACATTTATTGCTAAAGTTTTCAGGAAAAAATTTCTCAAAAAAGTTGAATATTTTAAGATTATTTCAAATTATAGCCTCTGAAAATAAAAAATTAAAACTTTCTTGTTTGATAATTAGAATATAAAACTAGAAAACAAAGGGCTTGATTTTTATCCATACAAAGGAATTTTCTTTTTCAACATGCATCACTTCTTTTTGATTTCTTCCCTTTCCTGCCTTAACACTGCCCTTAGGTAATTTAGAGTAACTTCAATAAGGGTAAGCATTCTTGTTGAATGTTTTCTTAAAAAAGTATTACAGCTCTGGGACTGGACTAAAAGACGCTCTGGCTGTATTTTCTTGCCAAATGATGAGAAAAATAAGCAGAAATTGATTCCTGAGGCCAATTCATCAAGACAAAGTGGGGTAGCCTACAGCTTTCTTTCTAGCTGACAGTGCAAAGCAATTTATCCTAAACAATTAGAACCTTCTGATTCTTGGTATTTTCTATGTTCTTATTTCCTCTATTGCAGACATTTACAAACTTTACATGTGTCTTCGTATGCAAATTTTATTTGCCCAGTGTATGTAAAAGGATTAACTACAATGACACTGTTTTATCATTTAATTTGCATTGCAATTTTATAATATAGCACTAGGAAATAGTTACTATTCTGTTTTTACATATTTTTAATTCAGTCATTTTCTAGCATCAGATTTTTAATCTTATGTAATATATCAAAATTAGAGTTTCAACATTGATCCTTAGATTTGGCCGCTTGACATATTTCATTTGTTTTGTGGCCTGATTCGTCAGTGCTCAGGGCTCACGACTGACTGTGCTTAGGGATTATAACTGAAGGGGAATGCCATATCTGGTACCAGCGATCAAACTTGGGTCAGTCACATGCAAACCAAGCTCTCTACCCATGGTATTATCTCTTTGGCCCCCTTTTGGACTTAAGTTTTTCTTCCAGAGTGATTGCTTATCTTCTCTTAAGATGGAAAAAACTATATCTAGTCTGTAAATAAACTACAACTTTCTTATTGAGTGCCTATATGTTGCTATGTCTAATCTCTGTGTTATAGAATTTAAAGGAATATAAATTTGGGTAACAATCTCCTTTATGTGTGATGTCCAGATTTAGGATTTTTAATTCCAATACTTATAAAGGTATTATAAAGGTATTATAAAGATACTTATAAAGATATACTTATAAGACAGATACACAGGGCAGAGCTGCTACCGGCTCTCCCTGTGCTCGGCTAATCCTGAGACATCTGGCAGGGAAGGCGGGTTCTAGCCCTGGTCCGCCATCCCAATAGAAACTTGCAAGAAGCCAGAGGAACTTCCACACCATGAGGGCAACCATTTTCAACATCTGGAATCCACAGCTCATCAGAGCTCCACCCAAGAGAAAAAATGATATCTACCCATTGCATTGCGTGGTTCAACAGTAAATGCATGAACTGAGAGCCTACTACAGAGAGTGTCCCACCCATATGGCAGAGCCTGGCAAGCTACCCATGTCGTATTTGAGTATTTGATATGCAAAACCCAGTAACAATTATATACCTCATTCTCATAACCTGAACGAGTGGTGTAAGGCTCTTTATGTTCCTATGTTCCTGGAGTGAGAAGATGCCCTTGGGCTACACTAGCATGTGACAGGACATATGGAGATGTTAATGGTGCCCGCTCAAGCAAATTGATGAACAAGGATAACTGATAAGGGAAGATAAGGGAAGATAAGTGATACAAGTGATAATACTTACAAATCTTTCACTCTTTCCAATTTTAACAGTAAATAATTTGGTCACTTTACTTAACTTCATTTCTACCCTCCTTGATATCCAAAAGATATATTCTATTAGATAAATTAAATTTTGCTTGAATAAAAGAGCTAGAAATCATCGCTTGTAAAAACTGGCTGACATACATAGAGATCCATTTGCTGTTTTACTGAGTTTTCATCATGCTAATGTCAGAACTTTTGTTTTCAAAACAGGTATTTTAGGAGTGAGTTGGGGCTTCTGATTATGCAGGTATGGGCCTGGATGTTAACTGGACAGTTAAATGTTTTAACAGATTGCAACAATTCTACTTAGACCCACAAGGGAAATGAGGCCATGGAGGAAAATCTGTCCCCAAGATTGCTATGAGGACAGAGTGACAGTTTATCAGAGTAAAGATTTGGAGACTGAAAAAGACTTTGGGAGCCAGCGCTAGGCTAGTAAAACCTGAATTAGACTATACTGGAACTAATGAACTGCTAATGAGTCAATAGAGACAACTGTGAGAATTAAAAACTCTGGGGAGTTTATTTGTAGAACTCAACAATATTGTAAAAACTTAGACCATTTGAGCCACAGATTTAAAGAAATTTAAAATGCTTACTTTTGGCAGGGAGCAGGTACTGGAATTATTTTCAAGCATACTAGAGTGCTCTACTCTTTGTAATGAGGTCAGTTATTAGGGAAAGCTAACTAGAACATAATATAATAGGATCTTATGAACTGAATTGAAAAGGGAAATACCCAACTCCAGCTCATGGTACTCATGCTGCTACTAAATAAAGAGAAAATACTGAGAAGCATTTGCAAAGATTTTACTTCAGAGATACTAGTTCTCTAAAAAGTTAAATGTAATGATAGGATATGCAAAGAGCCCTTTTCCCACAAATCCACCTCACTACCTTATTATTAAGGGAGCATTTTTAAAAGTTCTTCTTTTTGCATAGAATATCATGAGCCTGTATCAAGGAGAAACTACAAGGTATACTAACTACTAACTAGATATGGTAAAGTATACTAAAAATAATAGAGGCATCAATAGTGACAGTAACAGAAATAACTAACCCTTCTAAAGAATTATTAGCAGTTTGTGTGTGTGCTGACTATAAAACAAATAGTAGTCAAATTTTTATAGTCAATTTTTTTTTACTATAAAACAAATAAAGGAGAGACTATATCTTTGGAATTTGTAAATAAAATAGCAAAGTAAACAAAGACTGAATAAAAGATAAAATATTTATAGCTGATAGGTCAATAAATTTTAAAATACATATAATGGTAATACTGAAATAAGAACAAAGATGTGAATACATAATGCAGTTGTTAATTTTTTAGTCATTTTTAACTTTATCATTCTCGGAAAATATTAAGTTATTTGTAACTTAAGTTCATGTCAAATGGAAATTCTAGGAAAATCTTCAAAAGATACTGGGAAGAGAAAGCAACTAATATTTTGGTATCCCAAATTCAGTTTTCAAAGACGGCATCTAACATGGAGGGAGTTTATTATCAAAGTGCTTCCTACAAAACTAATCAAACAGAATCAGCAATTATTTTAAAAATTTCCTGTTAATTCTAATGCACATTAACTTTTGAAAAGTGGTAATTTATGTAAAATATGGCACTAGATACAGAGGTACATCACTACATGTAATTCTACTTATACAAATATAAGTAAGATGTGAACTAAAGAAATGAGTTTTTCGAAGCTATTTCTATATCTATTATCTCTTTGTTATTAAAATTATCTGCTTTAGGATTTTGTGGAGTGGGATAAAAAGGGAAAGTGATGAGGAAAAGGAGAGAGGAATAGAACAGAGAAATTATACTTTTAAGATTTTGCATTTGGTAAGAAAAGTGCTATAATTCTAAACAGTCCCGTTACAAAGGGAATTGTTATATGAAAGTATTTCAAAATACTGCTTAAGATTTCATTCATGGTATTTTAAAATTAACCATCTTATCTTTTCTCTATGTTATCAGATATATACAATCCAAAGTTTTCTCTCAATGACTCTGGTATGGTTGAATTACTTAAAACAAATTTGTTTGGAGTTAGATAGAATTACACAAAAACATACGATTTTATTCTAGACGCTCTTAACAGAGAAAATTGTCTCAGGGCTGTGTAGAACTTAATGGGAAACAGGTTGACTCCTTTCACTATAAAGATGTGTTTATATTCTTGTTACTAAAACTACATTTATAAAACAGGATTTAAAGCATACTTTAATAAATTATCTACTGTGCTTATATACCATCTCCCATGGACGATGAAAAGGAGGAAGCCATCTATTTCTTAAATATTTTCAGAAATACTGCTCACATAGATTTCAACATTGGTTCACAGCCTTTTCAAATTAAAAACAAGGAAAAGATGATAAATATTCATCTTCTACTTTTTCACCAGTACCAAGATGTAAATATAGCTAATCGTGCCCTCTAAATACAATTATTAATCAGTTTTGCAGCAAGCTATTTGTGCCCAGATGTATGAATGTTCAGGTTTCTCTTTCTCCAGATGGTGATCATTAAGTTAAAGCAATCATAGAAGCCAAGGCAAGCATTCTGCCAGGTTACTCTTTCTGTTCACAGGAAAGAAAAAAGCAAAACAAACTCAGCACCCAACTCCTCTGAAGTGTCTGATGCTTTTGGTCCACGAAAAGTCAGAGAAAACATCAAAACTGAGAGAACAGCCTGCAAGTTCTAACAGGTTGTAAAATGAAATTATCATATTCTAATAGTACTTATTCAATAAAATTTCATTCTTCTAAATTACCAGATTGCAAAAACATATAAGCTATGATAGGCAGTCAAACATAAATCTGTGGTTTAAAATTGCATATTCTTTTCATATTTTAGTTTGTTTTATTTTCTTTGGATTTAAGTATTCAAAGATAATTTTATTACCATTCATATTTAGGAAAGGAAGAAATCAGTCCTGTCATATATTTTAGGTGAAATGTAAAACAAAGATGTGGAGGCCCTTAATTCATAAAGAATTCAGATTTTTATAATAAGAGAAAATTAGCTACAGTACACAGGAAATTTTCCCATGGAGTTAATTATGTTTTGTTTTACTTTTCTTTATTAATCTCTTTTCCTCCTTTTTCAAACATAACTGGAGGGAAAACTGTTCAAAAATATTTGTAAAGCCCTAATAGAAAATAGTGTATTTTAAAGTGTATGTGTATGCAAACATATATACATATGTATGTATACATAGACGTTTATATGCTTGCATAAATGTGTATATGTTCACTGTGTCTATTATAAATCTGATACTTTACAAATTTAATCTCAAAATTCTCTTGAAACAATTTTTTCATTTTTTAAAGTAATGTACATTTTTAAGTATTTAATTTCTGAGTGGAAGGACCATACCACTTCTATAATTTATTGGATGGTGGTTGTAGCCTCTCAAATAGTACTTGGGGGCACAAAGCCTTTTGTGGGAGATATTTGATCAACCAGAGAAGATCACTCTAGTGCCCAGGAATGCAATAGTAGTTCAGGGCCAGCACGGCTACAGTCTTGTAGTGCCTAAGCAACACAGTGTTACTTAGGCATAGTCTTGGCCAGCATAGTGTTGGTAATTAATTTAAGTTCAGCTCTAGTATATGTGCTGCCAAAGCGAGCACTTAAGTTGAACTATAGTCCTAACCACTGTGCTATGTTACCAGTCTCTAAAATGCTTTTTCTATTTAATTTGTGTTTAGGGGCCATAACCAGTGGAGTTTGGGAGTTATCCGACCTAGTGTTTGGTTGCTACCTCCAGATGTTTATGCAGTACCAGGAGACCAAGGAGACTCCTGCATGCAGAGCCTGTGCTCAGTTCATCAAGTCATCTTCCATTTTCTTTTTTTTTTTTTTGGCTTTTTGGGTCACACCTGGCGATGCTGAGGCATTATTTCTGGCTATGCACTCAAGAAGTACTCCTGGAGGTACTAAGAGGAACATACATGATGCCGAGGAATGAACCAGGTGGGTCATGTGCAATGCAAATAATCCACCCACTGTACGATTGTTCCAAACCTTCCCATTCCCTTTAAACAGCAATTATTTCTGTCTTTTCTACCTCTAACTTTCAAAAACAGTAGGGAAAAGGCATTATTTGTATCACTTGTCTTCCCGTTGTTTATAAATTTGCTCGAGCGGCGCCAGTAACGTCTCCATTCATTGGGAATGAGTTCCATTATTGTTACTGTTTGGGGCATATCTAATATACCACAGGTAGCTTGCCAGGCTCTGTCGTGGCTCTGGGTTCATTCCAGTGGGTCCAGTCTTTTTTTTTTTTTTTTTTTTGCTTTTTTGGGTCACACCCAGCAATGCTCAGGGGTTTCTCTTGGCTCTGCACTCAGGAATTACTCCGGGTGGTGCTCGGGGCCATATGGGATGCCGGGACCGGCAGAGGCCAGCCGCTGCAAGGCAAACGCCCCTACCCTCTGGCTAACCGCTCAGGCCCCAAGGGCCCAGTGTTTTTCTATGTCAGACCATCAATCATCAAGGGTCCACAGGGTAGAGTCCTGGGTGTAGACAAGCCTGTCTCCTGTCTCTGCCACCTGCTGACACAGCCAGGCACTGCAGTCACACCTGCAACACCTTGAGGGGCACAGTAGGGAAAGTAAATAGTAATAATGTTACTTGAAATCCATTTCTGAACTATCTAACTACATCATAATAAAGTATGTTTATTTCTATTTACATTTTTATTGTTGGAGAACTTGTACTTTACAGAATTTAAATATCTGAAGTGAAAAAGGAAATACTAATGAAAGATTGAGCTTTAAATGTTAAATGAAAACTCTTTGATGGTAAAACTCGTACTCAACAAGTAACTCAACTCACCACCTTGGTTCTAGATAGATAAAATTCATTTGTGTTTATTTTAACCACAGGGAACTCCTACTGTGATGAAAATTAATGCAAGTTTAAAAAAGTACAAGTTTTCTGTTTCACAGATAGGAAATCAATGCACTCAGGTGATTTAAACTATAAGATAGAGTCAGTTACCTACTTTTGTTCACAGCCATATATTTTTTCATTTAACAATATTGACTTCATTTTAAATTTAATATGCATTTTATATCTGTTTTATTGTTTTGAGTTATAATTCCCTCTAGAATATTATAAAGCACTTGATACTGACCCTTAAACACAAATATCAATTTTTAAATATCAATTTTCACATACCAAATGTGACGAGGTGACCAAAATGAAAATTGGAAATATAAATGCGTTGAATCAAAAGGTAAAATTTTAGTGTTAATTAATGTCATTTAGTTAGAGCTAAGAAAATTAGTAAGATTTGATAATCATAATAAATGATCTTTGACCTTTATTAGAGTGTGGCCTAGTAAGTAATTTCTTTTTATTTTTTTTTTTTTTGGGGCTCATACCCCGAGATGCTCAGAGGTTACTCCTGGCTCTTCGGTTGGGAATAACTCCTGCCAGAGCTCAGGGAACCATATGAGATCCCAGGATCGAACCCAGGTCTGCCGCATGCAAAGCAAACACCCTACACTCTGTGCTATCGCTCCGGCTCCACAATTCCAATGATATAATTTAGTTTACCTATAGGTTACCTTTATGCCTCCCTATGTTCTAAAAAAGTTGTCATTTTAATGTTGCAGTAATACAGGTGATGCACTACAATGTCACCATCATTAATATCATTAAATGCTGCAAAGAAATATTTTCATTAAACCACTGAATAAGCTAGATGAATAGCATTTAAAATTTCTTACTAGTTCATTGGCATCAATAGTGTTTTCGAAAAATTCTATCTAATGATAATAGAAAGAAAAGATCAGCTGATAAAAATGTCATAAAAAGAAAGCAGAGATTTGTAAGTATGAGTAAGTGCCATGGGATGGGGACTCCAGGCGGTATTCAGATGCCTGGAGTCCTCTCAGGCAACTTCTACCATAATGGTTTCTGCAGAAGTTTGAAAATTTATGCTGCTAGTTCTGGAGTACAGAGCTTAATAGAGCCACCATGCAGGGTCCCCCATGGCCAACCAGAGGTGTTAGATACCACCGGCCATGCTCCGGGGTCTTTGTGGTTATTAAAACATTTCTGATGCATGTTAGGTATGTATCTACCTGATATGCTCTCTCTTGTCCCTGATATAGCGTGGGATTTTAAAATATATGCCCTTAACACTTTGATCTAGTTGGTAATATTGTATACATTCTCTTTAGCCTCCAGTATAATCTTTGGTGTTTCTAAAGGGTATAACTAGAGCGATATGAAAATTTGTTCCATCAATAATTGGCTTAAAATTTTGCTGTTTTTTGTCTAAGTACAAAAATGAAAATTGTCACACACCATCTATCAAGAGTGTGCCCTTTCTGTGTGAATACTTGGTAAATTTTCATTCTCAATAGAATAGAGGCTGAATACATATTTGAATCTTTGCTTAACTAAATTATTTAAATCATAAGCTATATATGTTTCAGTAACAAGATAGCCACATTCAAATTGTTTATTATTGAGCTAATCAATGGATAAATCAACCCATCTATATAATGTTTGGTTTCTAGAAATTGAGGAATCTTAATTAATTTCCTTGACTTAAAATTTTTAAAATCCCTCAGGGGGAGGAAAACAAAATTAGCTCTGTTCCTTAAGTCACTATTTACTAGTTTTCCTGACTCTTTCCTTAATATCCATTATTAGTTATATTTTTAATCTCTACCAGATGGTAAACATTTGGAGGACACTAACTCTTACCCATCAAGGTATTTCAGTACTTATTAAGGTAACTGATACAGGAATAACACTAATATAAAAAACAAATGCACTAAATAATGAATAGTGACTAGCCACATATATAAAATAAAATGTAACTATCACCAACTAAAGAAGATAAACTAAATGTACAATTTTAACTGTTATGCTAAGTCTTCCTGTAAGTGCTTTATAAATAACACAAAAAAAGTTCATAATTTTTCTGAGCCATTGCATTTCATTGGAGATTAGATTTCTTTTGTTGTTGTTGCTTTGTTTTTACTTTTTTTATGCTGAGTTCCGGGCTTCCTCCTGGCTCTGCCCTTGGGGATCGCTAACTAGGACAACAAAGCAAAGTCACCTATGAGAAGGCAGTTGCTATAAAGTGAAGTACTATCTTTGCAATTGCAAGATTAGTAATTTCCCCCTGTACTTTCACTTTTCCAGGTTCCTATGACACATTTTCTCTATGTATTTTCAAAGTCTAGATATGAATGTACAATATTTTTTCTGCCCTTACTATGAGAAGTTATTTCAATTGCTTCCTCTTAGTTATCAACAATATTTATCAAATAACTTATAATGAGTTAAGTTCCTTTTTTGTGTCTTGTTTAAGCCTCAAATTTAATTTTTTTCTTGTTAGCTTCTCTAAATAATTCCAAGGTGGTGCAGCTAAGAGATGGTGACTGCAATACTCACATTTTCCTGAGTAGCTTTAATAAAACCATTTAGACATAATACATAGCTCCATTTCAGAGATCAGAATAGAGAATCAATGCATTCCATCCCATTGTGCTTAAGTCTCCTAGGTTATACTCTGTATTGCCATTTACTCATGGTGGTTGATTTGAGAAGTTTAATGTAAACGGTGATTTATTAAAGTTGAAATGAGTACTTGGCATACTAAATTACTTTCAAAATGTTTTTCTCATACATATTAATATGTAAAACTCTCTCCACTGCTAATATGTCATGGTTAAGTAGTCTATAATATTAAGTATCTAAGGAAGTGAAAATAGCTCATCTGAAAGAAATATGCTATAATGAATTTACTTAAAAGAAATCTAATTTAGGAATATCATTTGCAAATTTATTATAGTTTTTAGTTAAGATATTACTATAGCGGTCTGTGATAAGTACGAGAAAGACATATTTTATCATTCTTTGAAATTGGAAAGTAGAAACATATTATAAATATATCATATTCCCAGTTTCCGTACCCACAATCCTAACATTAAAAACAATTACTGTTAGAAACTAGAGTGTAGATATTTTTCAAATACTTTCCAAAGAATCTCTGAGTCTGGTAAATCCATTTTTCTTAGGAAAAAATTCAGAGATTATTTTTTCAGTTATAACTCCCAAGCACTTTTAACAAGACAGCTTGGGTTTGTATATTATATTAATTTTCAAATCTATACTCAGATTTCATCCGTATTTTTGTGTTTATTTGTGGAGTTCTGGAGATTATTATAATCAATAGAATTATTAACAATTAGTGCAATGCTTACCAAAATGGAAATAAAATACCTAGAAATTTAGATTTTCAAGATCATGTTCCCAGAGTTAAGTAATTAGAAATGAAGAAGGAATCCCCTATTTTTTTTTATTATATCCTTTCTTGAATATATGCTTTCTTCAGCAGGAACCAATGGTTCTTGAATAGTGAATTAATTATAGGTAAATATCAATTTTATTACTTCCCATGTTTATTTTTTTTTAAAAAATAGCACTATTCATTTATTTCATTTGAGAAATCATTACTATTATCACTAGTACTATTATTTTAGTTTGGGGGGCTCACACCTGCCGATGCTCAGGGCTTACTCCTTGTTCTTTACTCAGGGATAACTTCTAGTGGTACTCAAGGGACTCTATGTGGTACTGGGGATTGACTTTAACTTGACAGTTAACAAGGTAAGTGCCTTAATGTCTCTTGAGTTGAAAAATAACAAGGCAAGGCCGGGCCCGGGCGGCATTGACGTGCCCAGGTAGTTCAGACTCTCCTGCTCCAGGCAAGGCTGAACCTATGACACCCTGGGTCTTAAAACAAGAGGGGAGTCCTGGGGAGGCTTCAGGCAAGCCCGGCCGGTTAGTTTGAGAAGCCAGACTAGCTGTTGGTGATGGATGTGGTGCTGGGCTCAAGTCCACCCCCTCCCCCAAGTTTTCCATGTATGTCTTGGGGGCCCAGCAGCACTGCAATGAGGCCAGGGCAGTGGATATTCCCCCACATAGACATCGAGGATCTCAAGAAGCTCAAAAAACAAGAAGCTGGTGAAGAACCTGTCCAAGAAGCACGATGCCTTCCTGGCCTCAAGTCCAGGATCTGAGTCCAGCCCATAATCAAGCAGATCTCCAAGATCCTGGGCCCTGGCCTGAATAAGGTGGACAAGTTTCCTTCTCTGCTGACCTGCAATGAGAACATGGTGGCCAAGGTTGACGAGGGAAAGTCTACCATCAAGTTCCAGATGAAGAAGGTGCTATATGGCAGTGGCGGTCATGTGAAGATGACAGATGATGAGCTTGTCTACAACATCCATTGGCCATCAATTTCCTGGTGTCATTGCTCAGGAAGAACTGGCAGAACTTACGCACCTTATACATTATACATTAAGAGCACCATGGGCAAAACCCCAGAGCCCGTATTAGGTGCCAGTGAATAAATCGAATACTGAAAAAAAAAAAGAAAGAAAAATAAACCAAGTAAGTATGTTTACTATCTATTCACCCCAAAGAAAGAATATTTAAGTTTTTCAGGGGGAAATCACACCTGTTGTTACGTAGGGCTTACTCCTGGATATGAGTTCAGGAATCACTCCACATTGTGCTAGGGGATCATATATGGTGTCAGAGATTGAACCTGGATTAGATTCATGAATGGTAATTCCTAAACTGTTGTACTATATACCTGTCTCAACAAAATATGTTAATGATAGCATTTCATCAATGGCTACTTTTCTTTTTCCTTTGTTTCCTTACTCTTGTTCCCTTTGTTTTGTTTTGTTTTGCTTTCCTTTGTTTCCTTTGTCTTGTTTGGGGGCCAAAATGGTGGTGCTCAGGCTTACTTCTGGCTGTGTGTTCAATGATCCTTCCTGGTGGACACAGGTACCATAAGTGTTGCTGAGGATCAAATCAGCTGGCTTTGAGCAAGGGAAGTACCCTAATCATTGTGAAACTCCTCTGGTTCATCAGTGTTTACTTTTATAGGATTTATTTTATAAAATATAAGAAAGTAAACATAAAATATAAGAAAGAAACTGATGTTTCTTTCATTTGAAAACACAAAAAAATATTTGTAGAGTTTTCTGTCATGCATCATTAATAAAAATAGTACTTTTGTATGTGGTGTCTGACATTTATATGTATATAAAATACATAAATAATATATGTGCATATTAATGTTAAATGTGCATACCGATTATATATGCAAATAAATTTTGTACACTTATATGTACATATACTATATTGTGTATAAACATATAATATATGTGCATTCTAAGTTATCGTAGTTTTATAAACAGTGCTTTCCTCTGAATTTGATGGGTTCTCTCATGTGTCGGTGAACGCTGCCGGGGTCCCCAACAGTGTCAGGACAGAGGTTCTCTTCTACCTCCGAGGATGCCGGGAGAACAGATGAAAACTCATGAGTCCGGTGCAGTTCCAAAAAAGGCTTTTAATAGTACAAAAGCTCTTCCACAGCACTCCAATATAATGAATAAACTCTAGCTCTGGTCCGAACTTAGACCATATAAAAGAGCCTAAGTCTCCTACCAAAGAGAGAGGATCTCACCCAAGCTGAGTCCTACCCAGAAGGAGCAAAAGGCCAAAGAGCAAAAGGCCCAAAAGGTAAAAGGTAAAAAGGTGAAGGGGCCTCAAGTCAGTCCCCTTATATACACCCAAGTAATCCAACCGGGAGGGTCATGTCAACAAAGAACCCTAAACAGAGTGTAGTGCCACACCCTATTGCAGGTATAAACAAAGGTTATGCCAAGGAACTAAGAGATTATCTCTTATGTAAAACACTGGAGAGAGAGAGGGCTGATATAAAGTAATACATCTTAACTTCATGAGCTTCATGTCATCTAGATGGTACCCACAATGTCCTTCTTATTATTATCTGCACCAGGGTGATTCTGAGTATCTTGTTCTCATGTACTGAAAGGGTCACACTCGCCTGCTTAGAGCAAACCAGTATGATCCTTCCTATAGTCTTCCTATAGTCTCAGCATAGCCAGGGTGGTAGTCTCCTGGTAAATTCCTAACTGTCCCACGCTGGGTGCAGTGGGTATGAAGAGGAGCTGTGCCCAATCTAGAAAATATAGAAGTCTTCATAGATGTATAAGTCAGAAGTTATTCAATCAAGGTGACTTCTGTAACTGCCACACCCTCTAGCAGTGTTTACATAGAAGAGAGGTCTCATTAGAATGAACCATGGCTTAAATAAGATTAAGCTGGGAGTGGGCAAAACAATAAAACTCCCAGGTTAGCTAAACCTGTCCTCCAACACTCATGTACCTATTTCTCTGTCTCTTATTCTTCATTTCACATTTTTAAATCAATTCATTGAATACAATCATTTTACTTTATTAAAATATAATAAAATTATAAATGAAATAAAATATAATAAATGGTCAGTCCTTTCCTGCTGTGAAGTAGAACGAAATATTTTAAAATATAAAACTTTACAAGAAGAAAAGGGCCAACCCCATCAAAAAATATGGGGAGAAGAAATGAACAAAAACTTTGACAAAGAAATTTGAATGGCCAAAAGGCACATGAAAAAATGCTCATCATCACTAATCATCAGAGAGATGCAAATCAAAACAACAATGTGATATCTCACACCACAGAAGCTGGCATATATCCAGAAGAGCAAGAACAAGTAGTTGGAGTGAATGCGGGGAGAAAGGGACTCTCATCCATTGCTGGTGGGAATGTTGACAGGTACAGCCTTTATGGAAAATAATACGGGATATTCCTCCAAAGACTAGAAATTGAGCTCCCATTCCACCCAGCCATACCACCCCTGTGGGAATGCGCCCTGGAAGCCAAAAACACACAGCGGAAACACCATCTGCACTTTTATTTTCATAGAAGCACTATTCACAATAGCTAGAATCTGGAAAGAACCAGAGTGCCTGAGAACTGATGACTGGATAAAAGAAACTTTGGTACATCTATATACAATGGAATACTATGCAGCTGTTAGGGAAAATGAAGTAATGAAATGAAGAAGTGAAAATGAAGTAATGAATTATGGATGGACATGGAGAGGATCATGTTGAGTGAAATTGGCCAGAAGGAGAGAGACAGATATAGAATGATAGAATGACTGCATTTATTTGCATGTATATATATATAGTATATATATATATATATATATATATATATATATATGTAGAAAGAGAGTATGAAAATATCCAAGGTTAGGCAGAAAATGGATGAGGAGGTCTTGTCAATATGTGGAATCAATCACTAACATGTGGGAGTCAGAGGTTAGCTAAGACAGAGAAGGAAACAGTGTGCTAATAATCTAATAATCGGAAATGATGACACCCAGCCTAGAACTGAGCATTGAATATAGTGAAAGGGATTCACACAAAAACCTTTAAATGTGCTGCAAGCCACAAGGTGTAAGAGAAGGGAAGAGAAAGAGAGAGAGAGAGAGAGAGAGAGAGAGAGAGAGAGGAGAAAAAAAGAGGTAAAGTGTCGGGCGCTCCGCGCCGGTCCCCGACAGTGCCGGGAAGCGAGTTCCCTTCAACCTTCAGCCGGGCGAGGAATGGATGAAAACTCAGGAATCGGTGCAGTTTTAAAAAGGCTTTACTTATCACAGGTTCAGGCATACAAATCAGCAAAAGGAAAAGCCCGGTGCTTAGGATTCCAGGCTAGAACCCCAGCCACGTGTAGGCCAAGATGGCGACCACCACGTGTAAGGCTTTGAGCAAGGAGAAGCAGATTTCAAGCAGGGTGACCGCTTGGAAGAGCCCCCAAAGAAGCGCGTGGAGAGTGAAAACTGGCTAGTTTATACCCCTGCAACTCAGACCTTCCTCCCACTGTTATGGAAAGCAGGGAGGGTCAAATGTCCTTAGGTAATCCCTCCCTGCACCTCACCTAGGCCCTTTATTATGCTAATGTTTTGAGCCAAATGCAGCGGCCCTTAAAGGAGTCCTGCAACAACCCCCCCCTGATTAGTTTACTAATAAAAATTGAAAAGGTAAGAAATATTTAGTAATGTACAGAAAATTAAGATAAGAAAAAACAATTCAATTACAAAATAATAATACATGTTACTTTAGGATCCTAACTTGTTTTTGGACCCAAAGCAAAGTTCAAGACAAAGTGTTTCTAGCTGTCTGATTATAATGGACTATAGTTTGCACTGTCCATAATTTGTGAGAGTCAATTTGCTATATTTTATGTAAAGTCGGGTGTCTGGAACAAAGTCTGTGGGGCTACTTCTGGAACAGCAATAGCGGTGATCATATGAGTATGAGTCTCTGGAGAGCAGCGATCAGGAACTCGTTGAATTGTCAGGAACACTGCATCAGGTCTCAGGAACACTGGAACAAGTATCTCGAATTCTGGAACAGGAGTCTTGAGTGCTGGAACAGGTGTCTGGAACATTGGTGTAATATCTCAAACTCTGGAACAGGAGTCTTGAGCGCTGGAACAGGTGTTCGGAACATCGGTGTGATATCTCGAACTCTGGAACAGGAGTCTTGAGCGCTGGAGCAGGTGTCTGGAACATCGGTGTGGGCGGTCTTGCAGGGCTTCTTTAGCAAGTGGACACTGGCATCGGTAACTGTACCTGTAGCTTAATTTTAGGCGAGAGACAAAAACACTTTTCAAGGTTAATCACAAGTAGAGATTTTAAGGCTTTGCAGGGATCCAAGTCTGGGATGGAGAGAAGAACATAAAAGAAGCTCCAACATGGATGGAGCAGGGAAATAAGTATGAGAATTGATGATTTTAAAATTGATAAATCTAGTGGATCAGCAGTGGAGCTGATGAATGTAATAGAGGTTTGTAGTGGTCAGAAATTGAGAAGGTAGTAGTTGAGACATAACATAAACACAACATTAATCACAAACATAATGGTGGCCACCACATGCACACACACACGCACTACATACATTTGATCGATCAATATCTTACAGCTGTATATGTGACCCATCTAGGGTGATGAATGGTAACGAGTCAAGCGCTTCATGAATATAAAGCCGGCAAATGATGGTGAGAAAGTGTCTTTTCCTGTGAATAGAGCATTGGGAAAAATTATTTTTTGCAAATTATTAAATTTTTGTGAGCACTGTTTTAGGAGTCTCGGAGTATTGAGCACTGTAGCACAGGTTTTCTGCATTCCAATATCTTATCCTGTGAACAGAATCATTAGAAAAACAATTTTTTCATTGATTTAGCAAACTTTTTTTGTAATGAGCACTGTGATCAGAGTCCAAAGCCTCGAGCAACATAGAAGGAATCTGCAGCAGCCAAGTTCTTTTCCTGCAAATACCTGTGAGCAAAACATTAAAAAAGGAAACTCTAACATTAATCCTTGAAACATATGGACATTGAGCACTATGCTCAGAGTCCACCCATTTTTCCACCCTTTTTTTTTATAAGAAAGAAAACATTTAGGCTGTAAGGCAAGATATTAGACATGAACCATGATCACAGACTGCAAAACAAGATCATTATTAAAATGAACCAATCCAGGAGATTTAAACAGCAATTTGCAATTTAAAATTTAAGACTTTATATTGAAAGAATTAGTTGTTTTCTGATTCTTGGAGAATTCTAGTCTTAACAAGTCACAGAGGAACCCAGAGTTTCTTGGCAGGGTTATCATCTGTAGAAATGAAAGCATAACCTCTTCCCCGAATGAGGAGGTGACCTGCAATCCATTTATCATCAATTTTCACCCAGATAGGTGAATTGACTGTTTTTTGAGTTTGCATATCTTCTTGAAAGTGACGTTCAGCCGCGGTATAGGGATCTCCTTGAGGTATATTTAAGAAGTTTAAGGTGAATAATGTTAAAGATAAAGAATCCATTGGAGGCATACTTGTTTTTCGTTGCTTTAATAGCTGAGTTTTAAGCGTTCTGTGGGCATGTTCAACAATTCCTTGTCCTTGTGGATTATATGGAATTCCTGTAATATGTTTGATCTGCCATTCCTCGCAAAAGGATTTGAAGGTTTTGCTGGTGTAAGCAGGACCATTATCTGTTTTTATGGTATGGGGAATACCCATGACGGAGAAGCACTGGAGTAAAAATGAACAAACAGATTTAGCTCTTTCAGACGTCATAGGAACAGCCCATATGAACCGGGAATATGTATCAATGACCACATGAAGGAAAGGTTTGTTGGGAAATAAGTTAGTATGAGTTATATCCATCTGCCACAATTGGTTTGTCTGTAAACCTCGAGGATTTGCTCCTGCTACATGAGATGTACAATGTAAAGGAGCACAGACAGGACAGTTGGCGGACAATTTGTCTAGCTTGTCTCCATGGGATGCCATGGTGTACATGGAAGGCGGCGGGCATTTGTATGTAGAGTCTGGTGCTCTTCCTCAGCTGATTTAAATACTGGTGCTGCCAAGAGATCTGCTGCTTCATTTCCTCGAACCATCGGCCCGGGAGTCGGCTGTGAGAACGGATGTGGGAGATGTATATAGGGAATGTTCTATTTCGGAGGAGATCTTGTAGTTTATGGAGTAGCTCCTGAATTATAGGATTATGGGCATTTAAAGAAGCAGTGACAATTCCAGGAAATAAACCAACTACATATGCAGAATCACTCACCACATTACATGGGCCAGATACATGGGATAGTAAATGTATCAGGGTGGCGAAGTTCCACTTGTTGGGCAGATTTATAATTTGTATGCACAGTAGTGGTCAATGAAGGACCTGTAATTCCACCCCTTCCTGATGAGGAGCCATCAATATAATACACTGGAGCATCAGGAATGGGAGAGGAGCGGACAATGGTGGAAATTACAAAAGGTGTCCTTTTCAGAAATTCCCAGGTTTTTCCAGCTGGGTAATGATAAGATATTTCTCCTGAAAAATCTGCTAAAGCTGTCTGAAGGATTTCACTGAGTGGTAAAACAGCTTCAATTTCTTTTTTAGGGTCAGGTAGTACAATTACATGGGGATCATGTCCAAGTAATACTTGGGTTCTTGATCTTCCCTTAATTATAAGGTTAGCTATCATCTCAAGGTAAGGTGTAGCAGTACGATTCTGCTTGTTATGTAAGTAAACCCATTCTAACGGTCCAGATAATTGGGCTATAGCAGCAGTTGGAGACTTGGGAGTGTTGAAGACCAATAACCATACCTTTTCTCCGGGATTAAATCTGGAGAGGTAAGATTTTTGAAGCCGATCCATGAAAAAAGTCTAATTCCTTCTGAGCTTTAGGAGTTAGCTGCCTTGGGCTATTTAAAGCAGGGTCACCTTCAAGGGTGTGGAACAGGTTACTGAGCTCACAGTTAGGAATACCAAGGGAGGGGCGCACCCAGTTGATATCCCCCAGCAGTTTTTGAAAATCATTGAAGGTTTTGAGCCCTTTTTGACTAATGGAAATTTTTTGAGGACGCACTGTAGTGCGGTCAAGAGCATAGCCCAAATATTCATATGGAGGCTGCATCTGGATTTTTTCCGGAGCTACTTGTAAGCCAGCCTATGGTAAAACTGTCATTACATCATTATATAAATTCTGGAGATCTCTGGAATTATCACAAGCTAGCAGGATATCATCCTTGTAGTGGATGATGTATGCACCAGGAAATTTAGCACGAATGGGTTGCAAAACCTCATCAACAAAGTGTTGACACATCGTAGGTGAATTAGTCATCCCTTGGGGCAATACTGTCCACTGAAACCTACGTAAAGGACCTTTATGATTAATGGAAGGGACTGAAAATGCAAACCTTTTCCGATCATCTGGGTGGATAGGTATGCTGTAAAAGCAGTCTTTTAAATCTATGATAATTAGCGGCCAATCTTTAGGAATAGCTGCTGGAGAGGGGAGCCCAGGTTGCAGGGCTCCCATGGGGACCATAGTAGAATTTACATTCCTTAAGTCAATCAGCAAACGCCATTTGCCTGATTTTTTCTGTATTACAAAAACAGGAGAATTCCATTCTGAAAATGTTTCCTCAATATGTCCTAATTTCAGCTGTTCTTCCACTAGATTTGTTAGCGCCTCTAACTTTTTTGGTATTGAGGGGCCACTGTGGTGTCCATATTGGTTTGTCAGACTTCCACTGAATACGGATAGGTGGTGGGCGCTAACCACAGCGGCCCCAATAAAAAAGGGTTACTCACTGTGTTAGGCTTATTATGGAGAGCTGGAACTGGTGCCAGATGGGGAATTGGACGAGGTATGTGAATTACTGCCCCCACTGCTCCAGCATGTCTTGACCCCATAAAGTTAAAGGCATAGGGGCTATATAAGGCTGGACCATGGCTACATTCCCTTCAGGGCCAATACACGGCAGCCATCTCGCACTGTGTCGGAGAAGAGAGGAGGAGATATTGCCTACCCCACTCAGGCTATGGGACACTTTCTTTAGGGCCCAGTTAGAGGGCCAATACTTGGTGGAGATTATGGATATGTCTGCCCCCTGTATCCAACATGCCTTTGAATTTCCTTTTATAAATTTCGATGGGTATAACTGGCTGCTTGGCCTGAGAAATTCTGGTAGTGTACCCAACTAGATAGTTAGCAGGTGGCTGGTGGGCTTGGTTCTGTGTGGCTGTATAACCAACAATGAAGTTGGCAGAAGGGTTGGTACTGTTTAAGCCACCAGTTCCAGGGTGTTCGGACTGACTACACGGATCCTCAAAAAATAATAATAGTTTAGCAAGCGGTTCCCCTTTTTAAAAGTCCATTTAGTTGGCACAGATATTGACAGTATTATCTCTCCATGAGATTCAGGATCCAGAAGTCCGAAATGCCCTTAATTCCCTTAAATTTCAGCCAATCGCTCCCTGAATTAAACCCATACTACCGGGGGAGCAGGTCCTTTTATCTCTGTTTTTAGCATGTAAGGATCTTGACTTGGGTATATTGTGACAGTTTTAGGGCAGAGAATGTCGAGACTGCCATTGCCTGATGGGGTAGGCCAGAGAGCATTTATTGACTGTAATTCTGTGGATTCTGATTCGGAGGATACTGGGCAGGTGGAATGAAGGAGAGTGCCCCTGGATTCAGCTGGGCCGGGGCTGGCCCCCCACCCAGTTTCCCGCATTTGGGGGGAGGCATAGATGTTATTTGAGCCTCACGGAGCTTGTGGAACCTGGGAGGGGGTCCATGTAACATTTCCCATAAAGGGATTATTAGAATGTTGCCCTGTATTGATAGTTTTAGAAGAAGGGCAATCTCTACGGGTGTGTCCCTTCTTTCTGCAGCTAAAGCAGGTTATCTGTCCAGATGAAGCCTGAGGCTGACTTCGCCTCCAAGACCAACAGTCTCTGGCCCAATGTTTTCCCTTTCTGCACCTTGGGCATGGTCCAGGTGGGGCCCTCCGAGGGGTGGAGTTGCGATTATTAGCATAGTTTCTCCTATCATTGTTTATCCTTTGAAGTTTATTGTTTCTCCCCCCTGAAGCTGTTTGACATTTCATCCCTCTCCTGATCCTCCTGCTGTATGGGATAAGCCACTATAGCATTCCTGTGTCCCATGGGAGGCCAAACCGACATTTCTACAGGCCTTTAGATATCCCATGAGGTCTTCATTATCCTTAATATTATATAGTATTGCTCGACAATTTTGATTAGCATTCTCATATGCTAAGGTTCGCTTTTAGGATTTCTTGAGTGGTTGGGTCTTGAACCTGTCTTTGGATTGTTTCACTTAATCTCCCAACAAAATCAAAGTATGGTTCATTACGACCCTGGTAAATTTTTGTATAGCTACCTAGAAATTCTGGGTCGGAACCTACTTTTTCCCACGCTTTTAATGCTGTCTCCAGAACAAATTTTAAAATAGGTTCAGGTAATGTCGCTTGTTTTGCTTTCTTCTGCCATTCACCTTCACCTTTTAACATGGCAAAAGTTATATTATGGCCAGATTCTTTTTCTCTTAAAGTGTCAATATTCATGTTAACCCCATCTGTATACCACATTTGCCATTGCATGAACTGTGATTGGTTCAGACAAGTATGGGCTACCATTTCAAAGTCTTCCAATACCCACTGATTATTTTGGCTCCAATCAGCTAAATATTTTAAAAGAATAAGGACTTGATATTCCAAACTTGTCGCAAGCCTTTCTAAACGGGGTTATTGACTCAATTTTTTGTCTTCATGAATCGGTTTTACTTTATCTTTAGATTGGTCATGAGAAAGATTGCTGCGCTTTGCTCTTTGATTATTATTAGATTGACAACCACAGGAATTGCAAGGGCTCGTGGGCCTGGGCCACGAGCTCAACCTGTTTCTCCGTTCTTCCTCATCAGAGCTTGTAGTATCTGCCAGTGGAGCATTTTTCCCTTTGAGGGTATTAACTTTGGGGAGATTTTCAGCTTGGGAATTTGCCTCCTCTGGGTTTTCCTGTTCCTCCTCTAAGTTATCAGCCACATTAGAATTCTTTTTAGATTTTTTCGCTGGGAATGTATACACCTTCTTCAAGTCTACAGCCTTGGGGCGTGTTTGTGAAAGGCTTTTAGTTGGTTCACGCCTCAGTATTGGGTATGCGCTAGGTCCTGATTGATAAGTTATGAAATCAGAGATCTCCCTGCGTAACACATCCATTTCTTAATTTAAGTTTTCAAGTTTCCTATATATTTCTTCCTTTTGTTCTTTCAATCTTATGTGTAACTTCCAAACCTCCTCTTTCTGTTCATCTATTCTAACTCTCTGTTTGTCAATTTGTTCCTCTAAGATAGTCTGATTTTATTGATATCCTTCTTCTGCTCTTCAAACTTTACTTCAAATTTTAAATCCTGTTTAATAATTTTACTTTCCTGTTCTTCTAATTTTTCTTTGAATTTTAAATCCTGTTCTTCTAATTTTTCTTTGAATTTTAAATCCTGTTCTTCTAATTTTTCCTCAAATTTTAAATTCTGTTTAATAATTTTACTTTCCTGTTCTTCTAATTTCTTTTCAAATTTTAAACTCTGTTTAATAATTCTGTCCTCAAGCTTTAAGACCAGTCTACCTGTAGTTTTATGATCGCCACTTATTTCTTTAATCGCTGAGTAAACCTCGTCCCTTAAGATTGCATTCAATTTATTACTTTCTTCCCTCTCTCTATTAAACATCGTCCTTACACAAAGGTACAGTTTAAAAATCGCAAAGGACCCAGATGATTTGTGAAAAGATAGAGTAGTTCTCAGAAAGGAACTTTATAGACAGGGCTATGTATGGTTCTGAGCCAATAAAAGATACAATGTATCTATACCATGAGATATCCATCATTTTACTCACGGTTCGGAGGCAGATGATCTCTGTCCGATGATAATTAGGCCAGACGATGTTCGTCTGGCCACACCAGGGACGCCAAATGTCGGGGCACTCCGCCGGGGTCCCCGACAGTGCCGGGAAGCGAGTTCCCCTCTACCTCTGAAGCCGGGCGAGGAATGGATGAAAACTCAGGAATCCCATGCAGTTTTAAAAGGCTTTACTTATCACAGGTTCAGGCATACAAATCAGCAAAAAGAAAAAGCCCGGTGCTTAGGATTCCAGGCTAGAACCCCAGCCACGTGTAGGTCAAGATGGCGGCCACCACGTGTAAAGGCTTTGAGAAAAGGGAGAAGCAGACTTCCAAGCAGGGGTGACCGCTTGAAGAGCCCCCAAAGAAGCGCATGAGAGTGAAAACCGACTAGTTTATACCCTAGCAACTCAGACCTTCCTCCTACTGTTATGGAAAACAGGGAGGGTCAAATGTCCTTAGGTAATCCCTCCCTGCACCTCACCTAGGCCCTTTATTATGCTAATGTTTTGAG